>JACEIK010002418.1:147750-213260 GCA_018107945.1 Datura stramonium
CTTTTCAAAAATTGAGATTGGTTCAAAAAGGATGTAATAATATCAGTTTAAAATTATTCGAGGGGGTTATAGGACCCCCACAAAGTTCAAGTGTCTTCTTCAAATAAAAATCTTAATTCAGACAGGTAACCGATGTATTCTCTCTTTATTCATTCAACTGATTTTACCACACTCAAATTTAGTCTAATCCACCGATTTGACTTCTAAATTGGTGACTTCTGAAATATCCGACCCAAATAATTATTTTACCAAACAAATGGAATAACGAAAAGATGATTTCGTTTAGAAAAACAGTAATTCAACTCCATTAACCAAAAATGTTGATGCATCATATCATCTATCATGGATAGTGCCTCCTAAAATAGTAGCAGTAACAATTAGATCGAATTGAACTGATTTTAAGAAGAAAATATATGCAAAAAAAGTAAAGGATGGACCAGTAAAACTAAGCTCAGCCTAAGAAAAATCTATCAAATCTTCGCCATAGAATCTGCTCATATGAACTTCAGTAAAGCTTTTTTCTTCATTGAGGCTTGATCTTCCTCTTCTCTTCTTTCCTTCCCATTTCTTAACAAGTCGTGTAATATGAGAAAAGAGGGGTTCATAATGGCGACTTTTCTTTCCTTCTAAGCAGGAGTTGCAAAGAGTTAAGCTGCAAAAGTTGAAACGTTGGTTACATAACCTGGGCTATTAAAATATAAAGAATGAGGAGGCTTCACATTGCTAGCCAGAAATTGGTAAACGAGTTCATTGTCACCTTTCATGATGTACAGTAGATGGCTCCATATTCTTATCATTAGGGCTATACAGTTAGATATCTAGACTAGTGAGAATAAACTAGCATTTGAAGCAAGTACTACAAAGATCTACAACAACCAAAGTGGTGCCAGGTTAAGCAGTGCATTATGCATCATAAACTAAGATAACATCATATGAACAAGTGGATACACCCATGTATTCACCGTGATGCATGGTATCCCTGTTGCACCATGGCAAGTAGAACCAATAAGTACATCTGTCCTGCTAATCTCATGCAAAATATTTTTACTAATTATTCATGACATTAGCTCCTCTTACTCAACTAGATGTCTGCCTGCTCTCGTGCGGAGAATTCTAGGCAAGGCCTAATCTTTTACCTATTCAAATAGTAGCAGAACTCAGCATCTGTCTCTATAATAATCCAATTCTGATCACTGAATCAAATAACACAATGAAACAACATATTTATACATGGCTAAGAAAGAAAAAACACAAAAAACTGGAGATAATATGTCTGTCAAATCACTGGTTAATTCCAATCCAGATTAAAATACAACAGAAACACCGCCAGTTTTCTAAATTTGCAATATTCAACGTGAAGAATTCATTCATTTTCCACAATGACAAGCAGAAGAGGAACTTCAGTTACGAAGGAGGCTTATATTTTCAAGACTGAATGACTGCTCAGAAGATGAAGTTCAACTTGAAATCCCCTAAATTAAGGTTCAAATCCTGGATCAACCTTCGAAATGGCAAAACACTAAATTGTATCCAAAACCAGTTTCAACATCCACAAACACATGCAAGAACTTATAAATCAATATAGTCATATGCAAATACTTTTTGTTCTCATCTGGGCAGTGGCATTTGGGGACTTTAAAGCTGAGACATCCCTTTCTAAAAAATGGGCAAGAGTGTCACACAGGTGTTTTTTGAGGATTATGCTACAAAAGCAAGATTTAGGTAGCAAATCATTTAACAAAATCAAGAATAAGAATAAGGTGAGGATTCAAACTGCCAAAACTGCAATACACTAAGAGTGCAAAACGCTTTTAGGTGATTAGCCTCTGAGGTTGTGATAAGGAATATGAGAATCTGAGGAAAACTGAATCAGCATAAGAAAGTGCTTGGAATACTATTGGCCAGTGGCAACTAGAGATTATAAATTAACATATACTTTTTGTCCAAAAGTGAGTGTCCACATTGATGTATCTTTTTTATGCTAAGGCTGGTTGTCTTCTTTTTTTTTTTCTGGACGGTAGAGTTTGTAGGTTTGTTTCTTCCTGGTCGAAGACAAAACTTGACATGGAATGTGCATATTTGGTGTGTATCTGCTGTTTGGTAACCAATAGGTCAAGAAAAAAAGTTCACATTTTATAAATATTAACTATCAAGAATAAACAATTAAAGCACTTCGATAACTCATGAAATCGCAAACACAAATGACCATCTTATGAAGTGCAGAGAAAAAAAGTTCATTTAGCTAAATGAAACAGTCATGTAACTCCATTAGTTTCCTCCACTAGCAATAAAAAATTCTACTATACCAAATCATTTATTGTCTATATTGCCTACTCGAAAAGCAGTAGTATCAATTAGCTTGCAGGTGAACTGATCTAAAAAAAATGCCAAGTTGTAAATAATGGTTAAGTAACTAAGATCAGCCTAAGAAAATTTTGAATCATGAAACATCTACTTTACATCAGATCTTCGGGATGGAATTTGCTCGTATGAACTGCTTCAGTAGATCTTTTTCTTCATTGATTCTCTTCTTTTCTTCTCGGTTTGACCTTCCTCTTTCTCTTCTGGCATCCATCCAAAAACACTGTGCTGCTTCTCTACAAAAAGGGGCTCTGGCACCTTCATGGGTTCTGGAATAGGAGAAAAAATGGGTTCAAATTTTTGAGAAGCGGGTAGAGTGGGTGTAGTAGTTCCAGCTGGAGTAATGGATTGTCTAGCGGTAGCTTTTTTTTCCTTCTTAGCAGGCCTTGTAAAGAGGTAAGCTGCAAAAGTAGAAATATTTGTCAGTTTGTTAGGAAGTCACAGAATCCGAGACATTGGAACATGTAATGAATGACAATTTTGCATTAAATGCTAGACAGAAATTGGAATGCAAGTTCATGCACCTGCCATGACATACTTGATATGGAGCATTTTAGATAGATGGCTCCATACTTTCTTTTTAACAGGATGATGACTCCATACTTTATGATTAAAACTATGATGTTACACTTCAGTGAGAAAAAAACAGCATTTGAAGGAAGTCTACAAAGATTGAGTCAATCAAAATGCTTTTCCCACATAAAAATAGTAATTAAGCAAAGTATCTACATCATAAACTAAGATAAGATCATGTGGAGAAGTGGATCCATCTATATGTTCAGACTGCTGAATGGTAATCCATTGCCCAAGGACAAGTAGAACTAATAAGTACATGTATCAGTTTATCCATTGCAAATATTTTTATCAATCGTTCATGTCATCGCCTCTTCTTCCTCGATTAAATGTTGCATGTATGCTCTAGTATACAGTATTAGCCAAGACATAATTTGCATCAATAATAATAGGAGCAGAACCTCCTGCTAGCTTGATGGTTATCTAATTCCGATAATTGAATCAAGTATCCAATGAAACAACTGTTTATACAGAGACAAGAAAGGGAAACTCAAAGAATTGGAGACGATATGCCTAGCAAATCACAGGTCCAACTCTAGGTTTTAGAGGGAGCAAAAAACCAGTATAGTAAGATTAAAGTTAAGAGAAAACCGCCAATTCTCTAAATCTGCAACACTCACCTTGAATAACTCATTTACATAGACGCAAGGTTAAACAGAAACGCCACCAGTTCTCTAACCTGCAACACTCGCCTCGAACAACTCATTTACATAGACAAGCACAAAGGGGAACTTAAGTGAAGTGAATTTCCTTTTATGTTCTAGACTAAATGACTGATGGAAGATGAAGTTCAACTTGAAATCCCCCAAAAGCTAAATGGCCAGAATTCTTTCTATAATCGAGTAAGTATCTAACCATAGTTACTACATACTAAAGTAGCATGTTTCTGAATGGATAGCGAGAAGCAACTACTCCATCTAGGCTACTCTGTCAGAATCCATATTTGCAAACAAAGGATCATGAATCAACTGAAATAAGCAACATTTGGGGCTTGTTAACTTTGACACTGGTAAATCATACAGCATTGGATCTCCACACGGCATCAATCTTCACAAAAATCAAATACTACCACATTTATTTATCCTCCAATACATGATATGCACAACAAAATATAATCCAGAACTCAACTCAAATTCTTTCATTTCATGTAAGCAAGCAAATTAAGCACATATCAGCAGACCAAAAGCATTTAAGCTCTTATAAAACTGTGCTAAAATTCTTACACCCACTAAACCCGACAAGAAACAATGCCCGGAAAAAAAATATACTGAAGGAGACAAGTAATCCACACACATACACCTTTTGCGCAGTACATAACAATATCAAGTGGCAGGAAAAGTTAAAACCCTATATTATAATCCAAAACCCAGTTCCAACATTCACACAGAAAGGCAGGAAACTTATGAATCAGTAACACGAAAGGCAAAATGCAGCGGTGGGGTTTAGGGAGGTTTTGGGTGGGTTATTGTTTTACCTCCGAGACCGAGATTGAAGATGAGAACAGCTCGCCAAGTAAATTTGGCACCACGCCAGCTATTCCGTAACTGTGTTTGCGAATGAGGAGGATCCATCTTTCTGTCTGATTTCCTTCCAATCAGTGCCTTTCTAACACGAGTCCCTTATTTTTAGAGAAAGTGACAAAGATGGTCGATCATATACGAGGGTCAGTTCAACCGGTAACTTAATTAGCCTATTCCATTTTAATAGCTAGTACAAGGAAATAATTATTAAAAATAATAATTTAATTAATATAACTCTATTCGTTTTGTGAAAACAAACATAAATAATTTTTTTATATTTTAAAATGACTTAAAATAAGGATAGAATTGAAAAACATGATCAATTATCTCTTGAATTTTAAAACTAGCAAGTATTTTGAAACAACTATTTTTAGTATACCTAACAATTAAAATAGAAAAGAGAGTGTAAAAATTCTGGTCATTCAAGTCCCCTTCCCTAACTTACCAAAATGCCCAGTCAAATTATCAAAATGCTCAGCCAAACAATCAAGTTTCTCCCCAGAATTACCCAGCCGGAGGAAGTCTAGTCGCGATGCTGAGTCTGGGTACCTGAGCCTATATCATAAAACGATATAGCATAGAGAATATGCGGTCAGTGCTTTGAATATATTGCGCATGTGAGATATGCAACTAAAAGCGTAGGCATGCTAGTAAAATCTAAAGATATCATTAAGCTGACATGCAATGACTTTTTTTTTTTATAGATTTAAAAAAAAATTATACACTCAACAAATTTAGTTCTTCAAATTTATCAAAAACTAGTTCTAATTATACTTCTTACGCGTGTCCCTCATATTAACAAAAATATATATTTAAAAGATATTTTAAAAAGTATATAAATAATATTATCAAAAATATTTTGTATAATAATATAAGAATTTAGAAATTTTTTATAAATTTTTAAATTTATAAATTCTAAATTTTTTTAGTTAACTGATCATAACCTTTTTGATTTTGAAATTTTATAAGATTTAAAATATTAAAAGTTAATTATTAAGAATTAATATTTAATAAATAAGAAAATCGCTCGCTTTTACATAAGCACTTAAATGCATTCATTATATTGTCACAAAATTTGTATTACTATACATTATTAATCTGATTAACATTTAATATAAATAATATTATTATTTTTGTATTTTTAATTTTTTAATTAAATTTAAAAAAACTAGTTATATTATTATTTTAAACAATTAGCATTTATATAATGGTATTATAATTTATAAATCGACTTGTTTTGGTACTAATAAATTGATATCATATTACAAATGCATTATTTATTTGTACTGATCGTTAAACAATTGTTATGCGACTCAAACTAAGAAAGTCTCATTAGACAGTGAAAATAATACTAACGCTTGCAATTAGAGTAGATTGTGTATAATCTATATCACACTCTTTGGGGTGTAACTCGGTTTTCTGACCATTAACACATAATGCTTGAGACTAGTTGTCTCTTTCTACTGTATTTCGTAAGTTCTAAACATAAGATTGTTTTACAAGATAAACCAATTTTATTCAATGTGTAATTATTTATTAAAAATGTAAAATTCCTAACGCTTTTAAATTTCTAAATATTAAAAAAAACTAAAATTAATCAGCTATAAGAGTCAAAAAATAACAAATTTTAAAATTTAATTAATTTTAAAAATTCTAAATATTAGAAAAAATTAAATAATTATTTTGTCAATTGTGAACTCAACTTCTTAAAAGGGTAGCCTGTCACGCCCGCTTGGGAGGCATGATCGCACCCGGTGCCCTACTAGACCCGGGAACCGCCGAGGCTCACTAGCCCAAGACTCTCAAGGCAGTGCAACACTCTAAATCTGTAATCGCAAAACAACGCTATATACGGCCAGAAATACAACTCCCGACCGACAAGGTGCCTATAGCCACTTATGAAAATAAGCAAATAACTGTAGACAAACAATCATGTGGAGTCCTATGCAGCCGACGAGGCCACCATGATATCTAAATATAACCGAAAAGTAAAATTATGCTAAACTAAACTATGGCCGATAAGGGCCGCCACCAACAAATAAAACCTGCCCCACACACGGCCAACACAAGTAATCTAAAACACATATGGGCCCTACACGACCGATATCATCTAACCACAGTGAATTAATGCAATCTGCAAGCCTCTAAAGTATAAGATGGTCGACAGAGCCCCGACCTACCCATACTATGCTACAAACAAAGGGCAAACCTCTATCACATAAGCTCCAAGAAGCGGAGCTTACTGCTCTATACGCACATCGGAACTACGAGGGACCCGTCCGTCTATCTCGTACTGGGCAGTAGTAATGCACACTCTAGAAGAGGGCGTCGTACACATGTACCGAATAAGTAAGCCAAGAATTTTAAATAACCGAAAGTAAGGAAATAGAACTACAATGATCAAGTAAAGAAAACCGACTACGTATGACAATGTGAAATCATAAACATAATCAATAAGGAGGGTAGGGGGTCATACCGACAAACGAGGCGCCTACTTAAACTATCGCACCAAAGCAAACATAAACCTCAATTCGACCCCCATAAGCCGCAAGGTACAATTAGCACGTAATAATCCACATATTCCCATTATCCCTAAGTGAGTACATCTCAATCTATATACCCCTATCTAGGCTCAAGTACTGAGTCAATTACCAACTTTAAGCATCCCGTCGATCCTCAAGCTGTAAAACTAGGCCCGCCTCAACCCCGATCAGAAGCCGTGTCTCGAGTCTCGGAGGACTCCTCGAGACTCCACACCGCGCGCGTAACTTCTACTGGGTGCGTGAGCAAGGCCAACCACTTGCATATGAGGATTTGATCCCCATCTTCGGGTCCTTGCGACGACATGCCGCTTCCGTAGAGCGACGTATCTCCCCGGTGCACGAGTTTACACAACTATTAACCCCGGTGGTCATGAAAGCTATAGCTGTGTAATCCGACCCAAAAATAATGGCTAAATTATGTAGCCTCAACTCGACAACAACAACTATACATGATAACATACTCCTAACATGCTTTACTCTGGGATTCATATTGGACTACTAAGTGCTAAAGAAATGTAGCCTTAACATACCTCGTTCACATTTATTGATTAACGGGCGAAGTTTTGTCAGTAAGGTTCGACATCACTGAAAATATAGTCCTGCGGATACAATTTTTACAACTTAAATGTGAGTCGTGTTTTCTAAGCTATTTGATACATTTTCATGTGATTTTATATAAAAGTGAAGATATGTGCTAACCAACATGATTAGCTTTGTTTTTTAGGTTTTTGATGACTTTTGAGGACATCCATAGTTGGGTGAAGTAGAGGCTTGGAGACGAAGAAACACGCAAACGCCGCAGCTATGGAGGCCTGAAATGCTCGCCCGCGTCGGCAACGTGCCACTACAGGCTGCCCAGCTGACGTGCCCCCCGCCGCGTTGGCAACGTGCTATCGGTGGCACCGCGATGGACCTAGTGTACCCGCTGCCTCGGCAGCGTGCCACGCGCCAACGCTGGCAGGTGCCGCCAGGTCGAAGCCCAGCGTATTTTAAAGCCTCCCCAAGGACGGGCCGCGTTAATTTTATAATGTTCGCTGCTACACCGCGACACGTTGCTTGTTATTCCTCGGACAAGTTTCTACTATTATAAATAGCACACTTAGGTTTATTTTTACATATTCTGACTTGGTGGAGCAAGAACGTGGGTTACAGGGTGTACTTGAGGACGAAATTCCTAGGGTTTTTCTCTATCTCTTTCTTTCTTCCTTTCAATTGCTTGTATGATTAACACTTGTTTTAGGGATGTTTAATCCACAAATGCAGTGGCTAATTCTCCTTCTTGTCGAGGTTGCGAACTTTGTGTTGCAATGTAATTATTGATCGTTGGTTTATTTTCTCTTTCTTCCATGTCGTTTCTATTTAATTCTTGTTCCTACTACATTAATATCTCGGCCAATGTTGCTGTAAATCCAAAAAGTCCTAAGCCACCCGAGAGGGCAAGAAATTGGAAAGTTGTGAATTAATAGGATATGATCTTTCTGGTTCGAGAATTGGGAATTGATTTACCTTCTGATAGAAATATACCCGAAAGTCGTATTAGTTTCGCGTGTGTGGAACCTAAGCCAGACATTGTTAGAACTTGAATTCCTTCTTATCACGAAAATGTAGGTGGAAGGTTCATGATTCTTAAGTTGCTAAATACGAGAGTTTTAACTACAGACAAAATAGTTCCGACTAGCAACTGTGAGGAAAAGATAAACCATGTAAATTGATAGTTCGTTTCTTCACATGCCTTTCGTAACCTCGCATGCTCTTATCCATAGCTAAGACTCAATTGTATAGATAGCTTGTTTAGTACAAAAATTATATTTCTCAAAACAAACAACTTTTTCTTACACCGGTTATCTTCATCATGGTAGTTGTAGTAAATTAACACTTGAAAAGGTTTTACCCTAGTCCAATTCTTGTTGGTTCGACATTCCTGCCTAAAAAGAGCCACTATATTACTTCACGACGACATGCTGCATAATTTGGCGTCTCATCAAGCTTTTGGCGCTGCTAGTTTCTGACTGCAATCGGTAAAAATTTTTTTTTTTTTCTAAGTGTTAGTTAACGAATTCTATACAAGCGTTGACAACGTGTTTTTAATTTTATTTATTTTAAAAGAAAAAAATATAATATCTTTTTTGATTGTTTTTGGATACCCTTCTTTGACATGACATCTTGGAACATAAATGGGTTAGATGGTGAATACTCATACTTTGATGAGTCTTGTCTCATTTCTGAGGACACCACTCCAGGTAAACACTATAACACGTGTAACATATGTGGTGGTCAAGAAGGTTATTGGAATGGCTAACTGGTCGCATACTCCCATCCCCCAAGCCCCTACTATGATCCTTCGTTGTTTTGCCGAATATAGGCATGATGAAAGAGGACTTGGGACGCTCAAGCTCGAATAGAAGACAGGCAAAATGTATGCTTGAGCAAACACAACGAGGAGGTGGATGGAAGCAATGAGAATTCAAAAGCAGAGAATGGAGAAGCTCTGTAAAGGATGAGCTTTAAATTCACTGAGATGATTGCCGAGGCCGAAGCTTGTGATGAATCGTTGGTAACAGCTTGTAGGCGATATTCAAGGGGAACTACAAGAGGAAGACGCGTGAATTTTTCAAATGAAGCCCGACATTTAGAACTCTCTTGAGTGTCCTCGTGAGGAGCTCATACTTGTAGAAAGTCCATTCAGGGAGAAGAGATAGAGTATACAATCATTTGCAAATACTCGGAGAGATAGATGTTGATGCGAAGAGAGGTATACAAGTAAGGAGGTCAATCAGACACGCTTTCGTAATCAAGGTGCATTGGACTCACTGATGCATTTCTACCTTGAGTTTGGCTGACAACATAGAAATAGAGTCTTCCGAGCTTAGGGGAAATGTCCGCAGGAGGACCAAGTCCCATATACTCTGAAATTTGCCGAGCCTAATAGACAGTAATGACTTCACTTACGGAGGACCAATAAACATCAAAGGCAAAATCTATTGCTTGGTCCTCACAATATTTTACCACCACCCCGAGAGCATAAAAGAAAATTAGAGAAGAAATTAGGGGTGAGATTCATATCCTCAAGGTGGAGGAAAAGTGATGAATAGTAATACGTCGTGCCGCGACGTAAAATTAGGCGCCTTGGGAGGTAACCCATGTTCATAGGTACCATTTTGTTCTCTCGCATTTTTATTGATTTTATTTTATTTTTTCACTTTTGTTGTTTTTGGTGAAAGTTGCCACGTATGGAGGGGAAGTCCGAGTACCCGTGAAGGAGGAAGCTAACAAGCGTGAAGAGAAAGTGTGGGGTGAAACACCACCTTTGTGTAAATTTGAACGAAAGCATGCCGTTGGCTAGCCTAAAAGGCCTCATGGGGAGTATTTCTCACCCTCTGAAATGTTAATTTGATGCTATGAGGACATAGCATGATTTAAGTGTGGGGTGAGGGAAATTTTCAAGAAAATTTCAAAATTTTCTCAGGCTTAACAAATTTTTGGTGAATATAATGCTTGTGGAAAAAAATTATAATCCTTATTTGGAGAAATTTGAAAATTTTGTGAGTCAAGCATGAATTCATCACCCGTTGGAGTTTCTTGCCTGGCTCTTTTCCGACTAGGGGCTCCTTGAACCGAAGAATAAATTTT
Source organism: Datura stramonium (assembly GCA_018107945.1). Lineage (NCBI taxonomy): Eukaryota > Viridiplantae > Streptophyta > Magnoliopsida > Solanales > Solanaceae > Datura > Datura stramonium. The sequence goes on from JACEIK010002418.1 coordinate 158,378, forward strand.
TGTTTTTATTTTTTTTATTTTTTTTATTTTTTTATTTGTCTCGTATATAATGTTTTAGTCAAAGTTAGGGACTGTTTCCGACGATAGATGGATGACGACTGTCTTGAGGAAAAATTAGTCAATAGGTTTTTGTTCTTTTTTGTAAACTCATAGCTAATGAATGCTTGATATTCTTTTTATGTGTTATGAATGATTGTGAGATGCAAGTATGTTGAGCATTAAAGCATGTAAATGTACAACTTTGTTTGAGACACTTAGGCTCTTGAACTTGACTCAATATCATTGAAGCTTAATTTTAAATTCTTGTGATTAATGAGTAAGAGTCTCATCGATGTCTTGAATTGAGCATGCAATGTGAGGCAAGGTTTTTGAGTATTCTCATGGCTATTATGGAATGTCTAGAACTTGCCTCGGTGTGTGTATGAAGCGAAATGAAGGATGTAAATTGTAGGAGATGATTGAGGCATTTCTCGAATTGGAACTTAATCTTTATCCTCGTTTTTACCTACCTGGAGAAATTAATCCTAGTCTCCCATTGAGCCTTAGCCTATTCCTTGATAGCTGCAACATAAGCTTAGTTCATTTTTTTCATTAGCCTTGAATTTGATCCAAAGCTCCTAAGTGCTTGAAGAAGAAAAATCTGGAAGAGGAAAGGAGTGAGAAGAATGAAAAGAAAGGAAAAGTGAAAGTTGTAAAAAGTGAGAAAGGTCAAAGGTGCAATTTTGTGAAAATGGTTGATTGTTAGTAAGGAGTAAGAAAACAAATGAATGAAAATTATTTATACAACTCCTTACTAATGAGCTAAAAGTGCCTAAAAGAAATGGGGAGCAAAAGAGAAAAATAAAACTACCAAGGATAAAGAGGCTAAATAAGGGAAGGGAAGTTCACAATGAGGGAGTGATGTATCGAGCGCTAGGAAGATAGTCACTACACGATCACAATAGTACCTACCTAAAACCAGTTACATTACAACCTAAAAAGTCCATTTTGATCTTACATGCGCACATCCCCAAATTAGTGGAGTAAAACACTAAGGCAAGCTTATGGGTCATGGACATGAAGCATGAATTCTTTATGAGAGTGAGTGAAATTCTATTTATGTACCCACACATGTTGTGATATAAAAAGTGTTTTTGCGTGTGAAATTGGGTAACTCTCTTTCCGTGAGGGCACATGTTTAATGAAGGATAAAATTCATGTGGGATTTCTTAATCGCTTGATCGACATGAGTTTGCTAAGATTGAAAGTCGATTCTGAGGTTAAGAAGTCTTAACATAGTTGTATTTCATACATGTTGTTTTTTTTATTTGATTTGTATTTAAATAATCATCATAGCCGTAATTTAGACCATCGTGCTAGATTAGCTATGTGTATCTTTATTCACATGAGATGTAAAAAGGTCGTTCTCGAGGACGAACAAGATTTTAAGTGTAGTTGTGATCAAGGAAAATATAGGTCCCGTGATAAACTTTACAACTTAAATGAGTCGTTTTCAAGCTATTTGATACATTTTCATGTGATTTTATATAAAAGGAAGATATGTGCTAACCAACATGATTACTTTGTTTTTGTAGGTTTTTGATGACTTTTGAGGGAGATAATTCATGAGTTGGTGAAGTAGAGGCTTGGAGACGAAGAAACACGCAAACGCTTCAAGAAAGAGGAGGGTTAAAACAGCTCGCCCGCGCGTCGGCAACGTGCCACGCGGTGTGCTGCTCAAGATGCTCGCCACAGCGTTGGCAACGCACACATAGGTGGCACCGCCGATGGCTTCAGCACTGCACTGCTGGCGGCTGTGCACGTTCGCCAGTCGCGCCAGGTGGCCGTGGTCTAGTTTCGGTGATTTCCGTGAAGCCTCCATGACGTGGGCCGTGCCACTGAGGCAATGCTCCTCGCTACACTGCGGACATGTTGCTTGTTATTCCAGGACAAGTTTCTACTATTATAAATAGCACACTTAGGTTTATTTTCACATTCCGACTTGGTGAGCAAGAACGCAAGGTTACAGGCAGCCTTGAGGACGAAAATTCCTAGGTTTTTCTATCTCTTTCTTGTTCCTTTCAATTGCTTGTATGATTAACACTTGTTTTAGGATGTTTAATCCACAAAATGAGTGGCTAATTCTCCTCATTGAGGTTATGAACTTGTGTTGCAATGTAATTATTGATTGTTGGTTTATTTTCTTTTCTTCCATGGTTGTTCTATTTAATTCTTGTTCCTACTACATTAATATCTCGGCCAATGTGTTGGGGTGTAAATCCAAAAAGTCCCGCTTCACCCGAGAGGGCAAGAAATCGAAAAGTTGTGAATTAATAGGATATGATCTTTTCTGGTTCTGGGAGAATTGGGAATTGGATTTACCTTCGGGACAGTAGAAATATACCCGAAAGTCGCATTAGTCATGTGTGTGGAACCGGTTTCCTATTGCTAGAACTTGAATTCCTTCTTATCACGAAAATGTAGGTGGAAGGTTCATGATTCTTAAGTTGGGTTAAATACTTGTTTTAATCCATGTGCGTAGTTCCGACTAGCAACCTGGGAGGAAAAGATAAACCATGTAAATTGATAGTCTGCTTTCACATGTTCTTCGTAACCTCAAAGATGCTCTTATCAGTTAAGACTCAATTGTATAGATAGCTTGTTTAGTACAAAAATTATATTTCTCAAAACAAACAACTTTTCTTTTTTCTTTACACCGTTGTCTTCACTGCAGTTGTAGTAAATTAACACTTGAAAAGGTTTTACCCCCTAGTCCAAATTCTTGTTGGTTCGACATTCCGCTCTTAAAAGAGTTACCTGAGACATTTGGTACCCGGCATAATTTGCGGGCCCATCATGTTCAACCGCACTTCTCAACTATAATCATATTAAAGGAAGAATAAGGCTAACTTCATTACTATATTTTAAGAAAACGATAACTTATATAGATATATAATGACGTATATTTCAATTTATCAAGACTTTACAAAACTCAATGCATTGGAGAATCTGAATGAGAAATACTACTCACGTGACGCATTGACACTAGTTTTAAATAATTCCACCAACTTACTCATGAGACGACGATTCGCGTATTTTACGAAAATAACTCGTGGCGATGCTCTCTACAACCTTATACTTCACTACCTGAGTTAATTTAGATTTGGAATACAACACGCATAATCGGATGATTTTCAAATGTTTTCCTCGGTTTACTCTATGCCGGCCGAGGTTATTTGAGAAATGAAATAACATCTAAGTATGAGGCCTTTATATACTGGAGGCGGCAACAGCGGCAACGTGGCACGCCGCCGGCCGCGCCACCTCGCTCTGTGCCATTTTGGGTAACGTGGAAGGCCGCCCGTGCCACTTTTCCCATCCGGGGCACTTGGTTCCTGGCCTCCCATGAAATCCCGACTTCGCACTGTTCGGCCTTTCCCCGGGCTCCTTTCTCGTACATATTGCACTCTAAAACTCTCAACCGACATATGAATAGGCCGACTAAATATTAGAAACTTATGGGCTGTAACAAAAGCGAACGACATTTTTCTATGGGGCTTCTGGGTTACACCCCGTAAAATTCCGACACATTAGATGGCCTATTCGCATGTTGGCTAAGAGTATTTGAAAGCCATGCATATAGAAAAGGTCCTGGGAAAAGACCGACAAGAAACCTATCGAACCATCGCGGAAGGAGCCGAAGCAGAGCTCCTCCGCGATGGAAACGTGTCACTTGAGGGGGAGCCTCCGCGTTGCTCCATGACACGTTGGCCCCGGTCTGTGCACAAGTATATAAATCCTCCAACTTCATTTTTCATTTATTTCCTCTATAATTTCAAAACTCCGACGAGAACGTAAGGAAGACGTAAATATTTATAATTTTCCGATCGATTACGCTGCAAATGCGTACCAAATTCAAATTAACCTTAGATACCAAGGTATTTAGCAAAGAAGGAGCATTCCTAACATTTAGTTACAAATTCTCTATGCCGACAAATCAACGTGTCAGCGAGCTAAGGTAAGTGGAATTGCTCCAAATTAGTGTCAATGTGCTCCTAGCCTTAAAAGTGAATATTTCTCCCTTCTAGACTATCAGAAATAGCCAAGTGAATCTTTCGATAAGACAAAGTTTGGGGCTATAAATATATCGAGTGACGTTTTCTTTCGTAGTATTGGTGTATTTAATTCTAATTGACATATGGGTGTAAATGCAAATTTCTGGGAGAAATAGCCGGAGTAATCGACCGAAGCCGTCTGCTAGTCTGATAAGTTAAGTAAAGGTATGTAAAGTTACGCATGAAGTTAGTAACTTTAGCCTAGTATAATACGCAAACTCCGGTAATAATTTCTGAGTTGAATATTGAGTTTGTGCAAGTTCCGCAAATTTCGTTCGCGTTGTTATATCATAGCCCGCCCGAAAGTTGTAGCACAGTTAAATGGCGAGTTATCATTTCTGCATCAAGATAGCCCACTGCAGATTTAGCAAGCATGTTTTTAGAATAATATGGCATATGCCCGCACAGTTAGTATAAATCGTACGCACATAGTATTTTTGTTGGGCGCATAGCCACATGGGGCCATGCATATTTGCTACGCATTAGCCATGGGAATGATAAAGACGCATTCAAAGATGTGCAACATGAGAAGTGTATAACACAGAAGAGTTCGCATGCACCGCATACATATAGTATTTTTCACTTTAAACATGCTTGCTATATATATGTGTTTATTGATTGTCGAGATTGATTGTGTCGTGAGTCGCCGCCGCTCGGGTCAATGCCATCGAGCTGGTGGATGACGTCACTCCAGATGCCATCCCCGCAGATTTTAAAGATGGGATGAAGCTTCCCCATATAAAAGCCGACGCATTACAAGCATGCTTACTCCAGCGATGCCAGCCAGGAACAGATTTCGATAATACATACAAGCATAGATATAAGATAGAGTCCTCCGGATTTCAGACAAGATATATCGAGGCCATGTCTTGAGCCGGAGAACCTAGGGCCTGCGCAGGTGCTCGAAGCCAGTAGATGAAGGGAGTGACTTATTGGTTGAGTCTTGATTCTAGGGCAGGCTAGATCGTTTGATTGATTGGCACCTTCCGGGTTTATGGGGGTTGGTATTGCCCCGCTGCCATGTTATTGCATGTATTTATGTGTTATATAGTAGTTAATAGACGCTGTGTCGCCATGCCGGCCAGTACGCCCACTTATCACAAAGAGCAGAAAAGTCTCGACTCAAATTTACATCAGCTTACGTATTCAAGCATCTGCCATTCCGTAGTTGCTGGGCTATGTTGTTATTATTCGCATGTGTTCGCCTGTTTGGCATTACTCTTTGATACCAATGGTACCGACGCCCGATGGGGGCGCCGCATTACTCTCTCGCAGTACTTATATACGAGGAGGCGATCTCGCGATTCCAAATGTGCCTTATGAGTCATCACTCCCGTCATCCGTAGCTTGATATTCCGCAGGTGTAGTTCATTTTCTTTTTGTTGTACAAAGATGGGTAGGCTTGGGTTCCCCGTCCCGACTATTTTATTAGTACTATGTAGGCTTGCAGACATATATACATCTCTCTCGTGGTTAGTTGTGTCTCTGGCCAAGGGTGGGAGGTCATGCTTGCTCCAAGAGTTTAGCATTTCGATTGTGTCAGTCGTGGGGCCATAATCGATAGTAGTGGTGACCTTGCCTGGCCACGTAGATATACAAAGATTTCTTATGTTGAGTCAGCGTATGACCAGGACAGCATGGTGGCCTTGTCGCCCGCATAGGTTCCCTTATGAGATATAGGATTCTGCTATCTGTTTTATAAAGGTGGCTATGTCTAGCTTTCTGGCCGAGGTTGTATTTACAACCTATAGCTCGTTGCTCCAGTAATCTCGAGATAGTGCCAGTGTCACCCGCCTTGGGGGGGTATGACCGGCACTTGGTGCCCTAGAAGGACTCCGGACTACTAACCGGTGGGCCGGTGGGCACATCTCGGTGCCCGACTAGCTCTATCTCAGTTCCCCGGGGAAGCAAAGGGCGTTATATAATCTGGCCAGAACATTGTTCTCCCGCCATCCGGGGGCCTATAGCCACTCCGCACTGTAATAACAAACACTGAACATACTCATAATCAGGAACCTATGCGGGCCGACTAGGCCACCATGCTATCTAGTCATCTGAAACTTAAACAAGGAAATATCAAAAGCCTACGTGACCTAAGTAAGGTCACCACTAATGCTGCCATGGCCCCACACGCCAACATAAAAAGAAACAAATACTAAACAACTATACAAATCGCACGGCCTCACGACCGCCTAACTGACTACGTGAGATAACATACAATCTCGTGCTCTTATGAGTAACAATAGAAATGACGAGACAAGGGCCTGACCTACCCATACTGCATATCAAAAGTAAAGAGCTAAGGTCTCCAAATCGTAATTCTGGGATGACAGAGCCGATGACTCAATAGCCGGCCGGAATCACGAGGGATCGCCCTCGTCTATGAGTACCTACAGTAAGTAATGCACGCCCATTGGGCGCGCACTGCACGAGTATGCAGCAACCAAATAACATAACCGAAAATAATCAATATAGATAGCATATCTAGCAAAATCAGAGTATTGTGAGATAATCAATCAAGAACCGTAAGAATCGATCATGCTTTCTCAGACCGATAAGGCTGAGGCGCACTGTAAACGCACCTGCCACTGCCTAGTAGCTAGTATATAACACATAAATAGATATACAAGTAGTAATCAAGAGCCAATACCAACCCCCATGTTTGAGCACCAAGGCAACAATCTATATACCCCTACCCGGTCAAAACCTGACAAAAATAAGTCACTCTACTCATCTACTCACTCGAGCTCCTCTACCTACTGTCTCCCGCCGGCTCGCCTCCTGGCGAAGTAACTGTAACCGAGTCCTGAGGACTCCCTGTAGACAAGAACAGATAGGGTCTGGTTCTCGATACAACTCAACAAAGGGCTATCTCGAAACCTGAAAGCTACACTGCACACCGTATGTACAAACAAAAGAATGTATAAATAACTGCTCCCTGACACAACTCAACAAAGACATCATTCCAAACCTGAATCGCACCTCCGTAATGCCGACGTACGGCTATAGAAGCTTCATCCCATCTGTCCAAGCCGGGATGGCATGCCACTGGGAGGATAAACTCACCCGCTCGGCGACACGACAGCCAACCTGGGGGCGGCGAGGACGCCAATAAGTGGGCCCTCACGCCACAACAAGTCTCAACAAGCAAATAGCCATATAAATAGCAAGCATGTATAACCGAAAAGGCCATTCCGAAATCCGATTCTTATTCCCGATCTCTTTCGTACTAACCGATTCTTTACCGATTATACCGATTCCGAATCTTTCTTTAATCGTTGGCTAATTCGTAGCCAATATCTCATCTCGTCTCGAATGCAAGGCTTGTAGCCACAAACCGGTTCGTTTATCTCGGTTTTACTTACTAGCTTTTATTCTCAAAATCGTTTTGTTTTATTCTAACATTCTTGTTAATCATACAATAAGCTTATACCGACCGAATGCTAACTCGCCCTTTGGCGCATGTCTTTCTGGCCGAAATACGATACGACAACGCAAACCAGAATTTACTAGACTTACTCAATTCTCAACATTCAACTCAGAGAGTTTCAAATACGGAATTTACTGTGATTCACAAAGCTAAGGACTTACTAACTTGCCGAAGAACAACTTTCACATACCTTAACTCGAGTTATCCGACACGACGAGGCTCTACAAGCATCACTATTTCTCCCAACCGCATTCATATAAACATCAATTAGCACTAAATACAATGTTATTCTCGAGATTTACTCACTTTCGATATAATTAATGCCTAAACTTAGGCTTATCGAAAAGATCATTGAAACTCGCCATTTTCCGTGGTCCGTAAGGGAGAAGTATTCACTACGCCTAGGAGCACACGTATTACTAGTTTGGAGAAATTCTACTTACCTTGGGCCGGTAGCTCGATGATTCATTCGCCGTACTTCATGAAACAAAATCCGTAGGGAATGCTCCCCGCCGCTAAATACCTTGGCACCCGAGGTTAATTTGAGTTTAGACTACGTTTGCTGCAAATGTAATCAAACGATTATTTATTTCCTTCGTCCTCTTTCGCTTCTTACGTTTCGAAATTATTATAAGGAAATAACATCACAAACCGAAGTGGGGCTTTATATACTTCTTAACACTGACAGCCCAACGTGTCACGGAGCCAATGCGGTGGCCCCGCCTCCGTGACTGCGCCATCGCGGAGGCTCACCCGACGCTTCCACGATGGTTCGACAGATTTTCGTCGATCTTTCCCTGGGCCTTTTCCTCGCATGTATGGTATTCAAATATGCTTAACTAACGTGCTATAGGGCCAACTAGATGTCGTGGAATCTACGGGTGTAACATTCTCCCCCCTTAAGAACATTTGTCCTCGAATGAAAACTGCTATTTAGAGGACCCTCAACTTATCTTGACTTATTACTAGAAAATTTCTACAGAAGTTTCCCGTAATATGGACTATCCCAAAACCCGAAACACGTAAAAGTCTAGCAGTAGCTCCACACAATACTAAAAAGTTCACTGGACAGCTAAACATCAATCTTTCCCATTTCATACATCTACAACTATAAGATACTGCATAAATAATAATACGGACATACGTGTCACCTTACTAGGCATGAAATAAGTGAGGATATCTAGCTTTCATCTTTCTCACCCTCCCACGCCATTTCCTGCCTCGTTACGCCATAATACTTGGACAGACGCAATATCTTTTAGTTCTCAATTCGGTTAACTGTTCGTCTAGATAGCTAATGGAACCTCTGCAGCACCCAGAATCCTGATATCCTGGACTGACTCCGCTTGACTCGGTCTCCTAAGCATTTCAAGATGGATACGAAAAGACCTGATAAACATTTCTTAATTCTCATGCAAAGTTCAACTCATACGCCACTTGGCCTATTCTTCTCAAGGGAATCTGACATGCATCTGACAAACCTTGGGCCGAGCCACTCTCTGCCGACCTCATCACCCTTTTCATCGAAGACACTTTCGTAAATACCCACTTCATTCACATCGAACTCAGTCTCGCGCTGCATATCGCATATGATTTCGCGACTCAGGCAACACAGGCGCTTCGATGCTTTACCTTCTCCTCTCGACCGCCGAACTATGTCCTGCCCAATCAACGCCGATTCTATTTCAAACCAAACAACCTACACCTACATTTTCTCCCGTATAAAGCCTCGAAAGGCGCCATCTCGAATAGCCGAGTGATAGCCGTTATTATAAGCAAACTCGACATGGGAAAATGCTCATCCTGGGCCTACCACCGAAAACCTAGCACACACGCTCGCAACATCTTCGAGTCCGACTGCGTTTAGCCCGCTCCATCTCGGTTCGAGGGTGGAATGCTGGTGACTCTCAATTCTAATCTCGCTGCACCTGCACTCTCTCAAACGACGCACCCAGCCGTAAACCGGTGCTCCTCGTCCGAAATAATGGATACTGTACTCCATGCAATCCGACTATTTCTGATATACAACTCAAGATAATCTTTTGCCGAGAAGGTAGTTCTCTTACTGGCAGGAAATGAGCCGATTTTGTCAATCACAACTATCACCCATATAGAGTCGTGTTCCGTGTCTAGTACTAGGTAATCCTCGCCACAAAATCCATATTCACTGCCTACCTGCAGTGGCACAAAGCCTATGTCCCGAGTCAAACCGCCTGTTTCGATGCCCCGTTTCACTTGCTACAGCTAGGACATCACAAATTCAGTTACAGAATTTCTCTTTTTCATACTCGGCCACCGCAGTTTTCTTTGATATCATGATACATCTTTGTTGGAAGCCAGGTGAGAGAATAGCGGCGCAATGTACCGTTCATGATCCTCATGAGGCTCCGAAACATTGGGAACACATAAACGGCTTTACAATGCAAAACTCCATCCTCTATTACCTCGGACTCGGCGCTTTCCCTGCACGAATATAATCTTAAGCTAAACTAGGTCGCACCCCATATTGCCGTTCCTTTACTTCCACAACTAAGGATGACACTACTGTCCCGAATTACCGCTGTTGTCCCTCTCGTTTCGCCACACGAATGGCTAGGCTAGCTAACCGATGTATCTCCTCGACCAATCCCGCCGCTCGGCCGCAAATACGCCAAACTCCCCATGGATCTACGACCGAGAGCATCTACTAACATCAGCTCTTCCCCGGTGGTACTGTATCCACGTCGTAATCTTTTAGCAAGGTCCCAACCAGCGACGCCTGCCGCAAATTCAACTCCCTCTCGAGTGAAGATATACTAGAAGTCGTGGATCGTGAAAATATTCACATGAACAATTACAGCAACAATGCTCCACATTTTCGCGCGTGATCATCAGCGGGGCTAACTCCAGTCGTGGGTAGGGTAGTTCTTCTCTCGTGTTTCCTCACTGCTTGGAAGCATATGCAATTACTACCATGCCGCATCAACACACAACCCAGCTCGACGCCCGATGCACGCAATATACCGAATAACCTTGACCTTCCGACAATGCTAACACCGGGGCGGAGGTCAATCTATCTCGCTCGAAACTCGCCGCATGCCTCTGCTTCATCGAAACTTTATCGTTTCGCGCGCCTTGGTCGTAGGTGCCGCAATAGTCGAGAACCCTTCCACAAACCTCAGACACCCTCGCATCCTGTAAAGCTACGAATACGAGGGTAGGCCTGTGCCATGATTTGATCAAGCTTCTATCTTCGCGTGTCAACTCAGACATACCAAAGATCCGACACAATGCCCTAAGAAGGCTACCGAATTGCCGAATTCACACTTGGAAAATTTAGGCATATAACTAGCGGCCCTGAGGACTCCGGGAGCACCGTCCTAAAATGAGTCCTAGTGGATTCGATTCGTAACGAGAATACAATTGCACGTCAATAAACACTATCACGAATGTGTCCGTATGGTTCAAACATCGCTCATCGTGGTCTCATGGAATATTATCAATATCTGCTAATCCAAAGGACATGACTAGAAATTCAAAGTGTCCATATCTGGTCCCGAACGCCGTTTTAGGAATATATCTTTCACGTATCCGAACCTGGTGATATCCGGACCGCAAGTCAATCTTAGAAAAGTATTCGGCCTCTGTAACCGATCAAATAAGTCATCTATTCTGGGAAGCGCGGTACTTGTTCTTCATCAGAACTTTGTTCAACTACCGATAGTCTATATGTGACATACCTGAGTGAGCCATCTTTCTTTCCTCACAAATAAACTGCGCACCCCATGGTGAAGAACTTACCTGATTAAACCTTTGTCTAACAAATCTTTCAAACAAGCCCTTTAGTTCTCTCGAGTTCAGAGCCATACGATAGGGAGTAATTTATATGGCCGAGTGCCCGGTACCGCATCAATAGCAAAATCTATTTCCTTATGGGGAATACTGTGTAGCTCATTCCGGAAACACATCAGAACTTGTTCACCACTCTAGCCAGATCGAGTGCCTGGAGATTCCCGCTTCTGACATCCTGAACCCCGACTAGGTGGTAAATACATCCCTAGTTATCAATTTCTCGCCTCAAGGTAGGAAATAAACCTACCCTCGCGTAGCCGTACGCCCTTCCACTCCCGCACGTTTCTCCCCGAAAGTGGAACCCACCGCCTTGGTCCAACATTCAACATTGGCATAGCACGCGAAGATATGGCCAATCCATACCCATTATGGCACGAAGTCTATCATCTCTAACCCACTGCATCTACCGTAGTCCGCTGCCGCCACCACCGTACACCCCTGCACCTGCCAGCTACACCAGTCACCGACTGCGTGGATACTCGAAAAAGGTCGTCGTAATAATTTGTGCAATATTGAACTTTCGTGCCACAAACGCTGGGTAATATATGACAGAGTGGATCCTGGTCAATTCAATACATAAGTGTGGTAAGGAATAAATAGTCATCACTGGGCATTACATCCGGAGACGTTTCCCGAGTCATGTCTCCCCGGGTGGCATGGGCACTGCTGCAGCCTGCATCGAATCGGGAGGCTCGATCTACCTCGCCGCCACGAGCTCAAGGCCCACGCCCGCCGAGGCCGCTCGGAGCTCGCGTGGCCCCGTGGAACCCCGTCCCGACCGTCTTTACTTCCCGTGACCTCCTGGCTTCTGACAATCTTCATCCGATGCCCCTCCGTCCGTAAATATAACACCCAAGGAAGCCATATCTACAAGTCTGGAGTGTGGTCGATTGCAATAAGGGCAAGGAGGTGCAAGTCTACTCGCCCTCCTCTCTCGCGCGATTCTACCGCCTAGAACCGCCATCAGGCTCACTCCGCCCCTCTACGAGCATATCTACCCGGGCCGTCGCCGCTGCGGGTGGAGGTGCGGGGTCTAGGGGTCTATCTCGATAGTCGAGGCCGGTCCTCCCGAATCTCCTTTGCATCTCGTCCGATCTATCTTCGCGGCGCCTGCTCCTGCACTCGCCTCGTTTACTATTCGTTGCCGCCGTCTAAGACCTCCTAATGGTCCGAGCAAAGGCCCGTACTCTGCGATCCATATCTCGTAACGTCGTGCCATACATGCCTGCATTCGATTCACTCCATGATAAATCATGGAACTCTCGCCGGCATAGTATCAACAAATGCCGGAGCATAACGGCCAAGGAGTCAAATCAGAAAGTATACTCGCGTACAGCTCGCCCTCGCTTCTAGATGCGTAACCGATCCATCCGGCCGCTCTGATCTCTCGTGGCAATAATGGTCTGTGAAGGCTTCCGAGAAGTCGGGGTCTCAGCCTGAGGGTAACATCTCTCCCTCGAGACCTTCCTCACTGCATCCACAATATAGCTATATCCCGCAACCTAACACCGCCAAACCAACAGACCCGGGCGGGGTCATATGCATAACTAATATCCTCTCGTGATCCGATCTAGAAAGTCCCCGAGGGTCCTCCGCCACTGATCTCGACTCGTGAATTGTGGGGACCCAAAGGCCAAAATTCCCGAACTTCCTGAACCGCTCGACCCACCTCGAGGACTCGTCGCTACGTGTGGCGCTTAACTGCTGCAGTGCCACTATCTGTGCCATCATAACTACGCTGGGCCGAACCTCCACCGATGGCGAAGGCACAGAGCTATCGGGGGCTATGGAAGTGCCCAACGCCTCCGGGACATATGAGGGGGACTGCCATGGGCCGTGATAGTTCTATGTCGCCTCGCACCTGGCCGACTGCTCGAATCTCAGGCACTCGCGAGTGCCTTCGCCGCCGTGTCTAGTCTTCACCTGTGTGTGGTGTCGCCGATCTCGCCATTCTTATCTCGTAGACAAAAATACGATAAGTTTTAGTGACTCAACCTCATACCGTACCGCTCTATAGCACACCGACCGAGAAAGAAGAGTAACCATCCTATCATGTCTTTCAGCCTCCCCGCCATAGTGTATGTGGTGCACACTACATCCATAGACAAGACTCTACTTAGCACGGCTTGTGCACTGGGACACGACCGCTTCCGATACCAAGCTTTTCACGCCCCGCCTTAGGGGGATATGACTGGCACCTCAGCCCTAGAAGGACTCGACTACTAATCAGGCCGAGGCACATCTCTGTGCCTTGGCTAGCTCTATCTCAGTTCCCCGAAACAAAGGGGCTATATAATCTAGCCAGAATACAGAAATCTCCCTCCCAGCCATCTCGGGCCTATAACCACCTCGCACTCCGTAATAACAATGACCGTAACATACTCATAATCGTGAACCTATATGCCGACTAGCCACCACATGCCGTTTCAGTCATCTCGAAACTTAAACAAGGAAATACCGGAAAGCTATGTGGACCAAGAAGGTCACCACTACTCATGCCATGGTCTACCGCCAACATAAAAGAAACAAATACTAAATGATTTATACAACCGCATCTAGCCACACGACCTGGCCTAACTCACTACGTGGGAGATAAACATACACCCGGCAGTTTCTATGAGTAACAATAGAAATGACGGACAAATTCACCTACCCATACTCGTACATCAAAAGTAAAAGAGCTTACACTCGAAATCGGGGGACTGGATGACAGAGCCGATGACTCAATAGTCGGGTCGGAATCACGAGGGATCGCTCGTCTATGAGTACCGCAGCAGTAGCAAACGCTGACAAGGCATTTGGGCTGGGTAATGAGTATGCAAAGCAATCAAATAACATAATCAAAATAATCAATAAGATAGTATCTAGCAAAACTGTAGGCAGAGTTAACCGAATCAAGCAAAACTGCAAGAACCGGATCATGCTTTCAGATCGAGCAAGGCGAGGGCACTGCAAAACGCGACTACCGGGCCGTTCAAGAGCTAGTATATAACACATAAATAGATATACAAGTAGGCAATCAAGAGCCACCTAACCCCATAAGCTCTGGATGGCACCAAGCAAGCAAATATTCTATATACCCCTACCTCGTGTCAAAACTTTCACCAAAAATAAGTCACTCTACTCATCCGCTCACTGAGCCTCTACCTACTGGTTCCTGGCCGGCCTTGGCCTCCGATATAAGTAACTGTGGTTCGAGTCCTGGAGGACTCTCGTGGTGATGCACGCATAGGGTCTGGTTCCTGACACAACTCAATAGGGCTATCTCGAAATCGGGAGTTGCTAATTTTATAATAATCAGAGTGTATGACAAGAATGTGATAGTGGTCTGCTCTCGACACAACTCAATGTAGCTATTCAAACCGAGCTGCACTCGTAATGCCGATCGACTCAAGCAGTGGGAAAGCTTATCCCATCTTCGTCCAAGCCGGGACGACATGCCACTCCTTGGAGTGACGTAAACCCACCCGTCAGTGTGGCTACATGATTACGAACCTGGGAAGTGCGAGGACGCCAATAAGGGGCCTCTTACGCCACAACAAGTCTCAACAAGCAAATAGTACATATAAATAGCAAGCATGTATAACTAAAGCACCGAAATCGATTCTTATTCCGATCTCTTCGTACTAACTCGATTCTTTACCGATTATACGATTCTCGATATCTTTTAATCAAGTATTAATCAGAGACAATATCTCATCTCACCAATGGTTAGTTTGTACACAAAACTGTCCGTCTATCTCGGTTTACTTTTACTAGCTTTTATTCTCGAAAATCAGCTTTTGTTTTATTCTCTAACATTCTCGCTAATCATACAATAAGCTATACCGAATCTAGAATGATAAGAACCTCGCTCTTTGGCGCATGCTTTTCTATCTTTCTGGCCGAAATAATATACTAACGCAAACCAAAATTTACTAGACTTACTAATATTTCTCAACATTCAACTCCGAGAGTTTCAAATACGGAATTTACTGTGATTCACAAAGCTAAGACTTACTAACTTGCCGAAGAACAACTTCACATACCTAAACCTCGAGTTATCCGACAAATGGACGTGAGGCTCATTTCAAGATCTACCTATTTCTCCCAACCGCATTCATATAGACATCAATTAGCACTAAATACAATGTTATTCTCAAGGGACGACGCTACTTTCGATATAATTATAGTCAAACTTAGGCTTATCGAAAAGACGCTTCGAAACTCGCCATTTTCCGTAAGTCCGTAAGGGAGAAGTATTCACTTGCTAGCCTAGGGAGCATGGGTAGATCAGTTTGGAGAAATTCTACTACTCGTCCCAGAGCTCGATGATTCGTCGTATTTCAACGAAACAAAATCCTGTAAAGGAATGCTCCCTACTAAATACCTCAGGTACCTCGAGGTTAATTTGGAGTTTAGACTACGCTGAGCAGCCGTAATCAAACTATTATTTATTTCTCTCCTTCATCCTCTTTTCTCATTTCTTACGTTTCTCTCGGAAATTATAAGGAAATAACATCACAAAACCGAAGTGGGGCTTTATATACGGCCTCGGATGTGCCCAATGTGTCACGGAGCGAACACGGTGGCCCCGCCCGTGACATCGCCATCGCGGAGGGGCTTCGCCCGCGCTTCACGATGGTTCGACAGATTTTCGTCCGATCTTTCTGCCTTTCCAGCACTGCATGACTTTCAAATATGCTTAACTAACGGTTAGTAGGCCAACTAGATGCCTGAATCTTACTGGTGTAATGTACTTCAGCTGTGCACTGACAAGTTAGGCTCTCCAATTAGTGTACCAGTCCTCCTAGTGGCACTGAAAAGCTACCATAACTCAAGTATGCTGGTACCGTACTTTAAATATTTAGTAATAACATATAATTTTAAATTTCATATTTACTTTATGAGATGATTTTAGCTCCAAAATTCTTTTTTCAATCTATGTGTCTAATCAAATATCATCACATAAATTGTACAAAAAATAATGTAAATTTAACTAAAAAAATAAAAAAAAACACTTCCAATTGAAACAACTTAAAGTATGTTAGTTTGCAATATTTTCTCTTTTTTGATTACAACTTAAAACGAAGAAGGAATTCAACATATTAATACAAAAATGAAAAGTGACACTCTTTAATTTATTTTATCGCCCCGAGAGTTAAAAAAAAATTATATGAATAATAGTTAGCTTAATGAAAAAGAAATTTCTATAACTCATAAAGAAAAATTTAAAGTGGGTTAAAAATAGGACTTTAATATATAAATCGCATTTCACAAATACGAGTTATGAATAATAGAGTGAGTAATAGGATTTATAAATTGCATTCCTCAAGAACGTTTATACATTCCATTCGTGAACACGACATAAAATGATCTATAATTCATATCACAACACAATTTATAATCTATCTCTACAAACGAGCGATTATAACTCGTATTCCTATAAATTGCATTTTTGTAAGCACGATTTATAAATCACACTCTAAAAACATGGATAAATTATATACTAAACACGATTTACAAATTGCATTCTAAAAACAAGATTTTATAACACAAACACAATTCATAAATCGCTGGATAGGATAGATACGATTCATAATTGCATTCAACAAACATGATTTATAATCGGATTGAATCACATCAACAAACACAATTTATTCTCAATACGAAAAGATTTAAGCAGAAGAAAATTTTTAAATAATTTTAAAGTAATAAGTGTTAGAGTTCTTCGGTTTTATAAATAAGTAAAGATTTAATAATTACAACTTTAATTAATTTTAAAGTCCTAAATATTAGGATAATAATTAAATAATATTAATTAAGAAAAGGTGAAGTGACAATTTTGTATTGCGAATTCTTTTAGTGAAGGGCAATAATTCAATCAAAATTTCGAAGGCCTTCACACTTTTTATATAGTATAGATTAATTCTTTGTCTCCCAGAAATATTTACCTGAATCCTTGCATTCATTAGATTTGACGGAAACTATGAAGATGAATTAGGAAGAACCTAAGCATAGATATGCACTACTAAAAACAAAAAAAAAAAAAAAAAAAGATCAAAAACTAAGAAACAAAATCGACGTACGTATGTCAATTGTAGTGCGAAAAGACGAACTTGATAGTGTCGTAAAATAGTGCTCTTGACACCACCGATTCCGTTGATTAAAATCAAAGGAGTCTATCGGTTAGGTAAATTATATAAATCTCAATTTTTGTTGAAATGTTTGTATTAAAATAAATATTTTCTTGGCCATTCTTATTTTTACCTTCAACTACAATTTGCTTAATTTTTGCAATAATAAATAATTACTCCGATAGTGTCCATAAGTTTTTGATCATCAATTTTTTTTCTTGTTTGTCACGCCCGCCCGGGGGTATGACCTAAGACGGTGCCCTAGTAGGACCTGGACTTAAACTCGTGAGCCTAAGCACATCCGTGCCCGGTCAAGTCATCTCATTCTGAATCAATCTGCCATATAACTACTCAGAACAGCCACTCTCCGCCGATCGTCTATAGCCACCTCGTCCCGTAATACCGCCCAACCGGTGAGACATACTCATAAAAGGGAAATCCCATGTGGGCCGACAAGGCCACCATGTCGTCTTGTTATCGCTAACTCAATATGAGGAATACCGACGATCATGACCTAAGAAGGTCACCAATGCTACTATTCGACACGCGCCCACACTACTAACACAATCACAATGTGACTAAAAACAACTAAACATATGCACGACCCCACACGACCTACACAACTAACCATAGGGAGATATATATACACAACTGCAAGCCTCTATGAATACCGTATAAAATGGCCTGGATAGGGCCACGACCTACCCATACCGTACAATAAAAGAAAGGAAATAGACCTCTAGGCCGTCTAGCTCCGATGACAGAGCCGATGACTCAATGGCCGGCCGGGATCAATAGGATCGTCTCGCCGATGAGTACACTCGTGTGCAAGTAATGCACACTAAACGGCCGCGTACCATCGGTACCGAGTATGCAAAGCAATCAACACATTCGAATATAAACAACATAACTAGAAATCAATAGCAGAAATATCTGGACTGTAAGAACCGATAGAATCTGAATTCGACTTTTCGTACCGAGAATAAGGCAGAACATACCGTCGACGTGAACACTGCCTATTAGCTAATATATAACATATATATACATATATATAGCAAGGCAAGGACCAATACCAACCCCCATAAGCCTAAGGTGCCGCCCAACAAACAATCTATATACTCTACCCAGTGGGTTAAACCATCCAAAAATAAATCACTCCACTCATTTACTAACTACGAGCACTCCTTACCACCCCCCGGGTCTCAAATGGGCTATGACCTCTCGATATAAATAATCGTGTATAAGTCCGGAGGACTCCTATATGAAACCGTAAACTCGTAACTCCGTGTCTCGTATCCGTAATTGCCCCCCCGGCGCAAGCGCACAAAAGCGTAAACTGTATTGCTATGGCCGACGCCGATATGGGGAAAGTCATCCCATCTTTCGCCCTATCAAGGATGGCATGCCACCTGGAGTGACGTATACCCACCACGTGGGTCAACAAAGTTACCAACCCAGGGCGCGAGGACGCTCAAAGGTGCCTCAAAACACAAACAAGTCTCAACAATCAATAATCACATATAGCAAGCATGTTTGAACCAAAATACTATCCGTATTCCCGATTTCTCATTCTCGAACTCTTTCTCGTGTTATACCGATTCTCATACGGAATTTTACTATCCTGGATAAGATTCGACTGTTCGGCTATACCGTACTCGTGATATTATCTCGACTGCTCGACTATATTGTGTCTGATATTATTCCGATTACCGATATTTTTACTAACTTTATTCAACATATGTCATAATATTATAAACATGCTTGCTAAATTCAAAAACAAGCTTGCTAAACCTACTCGACTCAATTCTAGACTTCTGAATCCTTTCTATATAACACGCTATCTACCGTATCGGGATTACTAACTTGCCGAGGATTTAGCTTACATTCCTTCGCTTTCGGGTTTTCCGACTAACGCGAAGCTCGGCCGCACTCCCAACTTTTCTCCCAATCGCATTCATATATATATATATCAATTAGAACTAAATACACTAATATTCCGAAAAAACATCACTTTTAATATAATAGCCCAAACTTTGGTTTATCAAAACGGTCGAAAACTTGCAATTTCTCGAAGGTCCAGAAGGGAGAAATATCACCTTAGGGCTAGGAGTCATATTGACACTAATTTAAAGCAATTCCACTTACCTTTAGCTCGGTAGCGCGATGATTTCTCCTACCGAATTTCACGAAACTAAACTGTGAGGAATGGTCCTTGCCGCTAAATACCTCTGTATCCGAGGTTAATTCGAATTTGGACCGTGTTTGACTACAGAATTGAAAGGAAATTATCAAATATCTCGTTCTCCCCCGCTTTCTCGCTTTCTGGAAATTTATGTAACTTAATGAAATAAACCTAAGTTTGAGGCTTATATACTTGAGCCCGGGATACGCCAACGGTCACTTGAGCCAACGCGGAGGCCCTCCGTGACACGCTGTTATCAGCGAGGGGGCTCGCCCGCTCCTTTCGCGATGGTTCTATGGGATTTCTTTATCCGGTCTTTCCTCGGCTCTTTTCCCAGCATGTATGGCATTCAAAAACTCTTAACCAACATGCGAATAGGCCATCTACGTGTCGAGAATTTTACTGTGTACATTGTTTTTAATATAGATAATATTTGTAGTTTCTACTATTTCTAATTTATTTTTAAAATCTAGTGCATTTTTTTAAGGTGTCATTTTCTGTTATTTTTTATATTAGTTTTTTAAGGTGTAATTTCTGCTCTTTTTTTAATATCTTCTTAGTATTTAGAGTTGGTTTTTATTTTTCTGCACGATCTCGATGCACTTTTTCTTGTGTTTATAAAAAAATCACAATTTTCATCAAAGCACCCGATAGAGTTTGATAAATATCTTGTTGAAGCTAAAAGTGTTAATCTTGGCAAACTTAAAAGACCAAAATTATATAATGCATACTTATGGGACTATTTTAAACCAACTCTCAAATATAAGGGATAATTTTGTCACGATCCAAATAAAGTCCGAACCGAGACACCTGTAACTCCAGAACCATTATTGGCTCCAAGATGGCCCATGACATAAATCACATACATTAAGAGAAAACCGATAACCGAAAACATGAATAAGCGAAGTCTAAATACATATCAACCATACGTGAGTCAACATCGACAAAGTTGAAATTCTACATATTGTGTGATAAACCCTAAATGCCCGATGAGCCGATGGGACAATACCTCCAACTAGCTCGCAAAGTATGAAACCGAAAATAACATAACTCAACTGAATCAAGGTCCTCAAAGGATGAGGACTCACCAATAAGAGAAACTCCGAACTATGCCGTGGGAACTAATTAATCATAATCGAAGCTTGATTGTTCTGTGGTTCAGATTATGAAACAATACAAGATAATGTATGGCGTCAATACTTGAAATATACCGAGTATGTAAGGTAAGTAAAAACATGCCGAGTAAGTATGAACTTTAATCCATATAAACATAAATCATAAGATCATGAGAGTAAGGATCGCATGCTGATATCTCGAAACATGTATAGTCATAAATCGAATCTCATAATCGAATCGAATGACCCAAAGCTCAAAAATAGAATCATATGGGTTGCCATAAGTGTGAAATCATTAATAAAAAGCTTACAAACTAATCATTGGGTCAAATCCCACGTAAAGCTAATATCATCGCCTATGAACATGCATAACCGAAATCATGAGGAAACAATGGGAGACTCACTACATCCGACATCACTATAGAGCTTACGTGATGCCCCAACTATCACACTCAAGTGGGTAGATCCATCTATAATCTTCCAGGCTAAGAATGCTACCATGATATCGATATTTGAAGGTCTCGTGGTCAAAGGGAAGTTCACAAAGGAGGTCCAATGTAAATATATAACCCTACATAATTCTAAGTGCCTAAGACTAGACCCGAGAATTTAAAAATGAAAGTTGCGTAAATCTAGAAAATTATCACGTAACGGATCATAAATCTGGGACGTTGATTCCACCAACAATATGTGGAGGTGTTCATGGCGGTGTACAACAGGTCAAAGTTGGATTAATCTGGGTCAAGAAACGACCCGTGGTTTGATGCCACGAGTCATTATTTGTCGTCGTGGTGAGACCGGTCCTTAGTCTAGAGGAAGTAAGGGGTCGTAGGACAACTTGTCGTGAGTAACAATGGATCGTGGTAAGTAACCATGGGAAGGAGTAGGAAAGTCTCTAGTCGAGGTGACAAATGGAAACCACGACTGTTAGGAAGGAGGCACGAGTCGGGTGTGGCTCGGGAAAGCCTGTGCACAAGTCGTCGTGGGGAAGTAACTAGAGGATCCAACTGACGTCTTCCGGTGTAACGACTCTTCTTTCTGAAATGTGGGATTAGAATCTCGAGAATTTAAGAATTGGCGAGATGCAACAAATGGAACCATGAGTCGGGTATCAAGGCACGACCTCAGGATCTGGCCGTTATCACTACTGAAGGCACTTTTAGGAAATTCATTAAGGGTAGTATTTTTGTTATTCCTAAGTCCTAGGTCCTAAATTACGTCAAGCAGGCTCTAAATGCAAGTGTTTTATGAGGGAAAAATCTATCCTAGGCTCATTCCCACATCCATGCATGCATATTGAAGGGGTTTAAGAGGTTATCAAGTTAGATTTCTTCAAGCTTCAATCTTTCATCAAGTTTTCATGAGTGGTAAAATTAGATCCCTCCCTGTGTATGTAGGGTTACGAATGGTGAATTTCGTCACACCCATACCCACTCTGTCTCTAAGTCATGGAAATTCCTATGTCGATTCTATGGGGTTTTATCCCAATGTATGAAATTTCTAATTCTCTACATGGGTAAGGATCTAAATGGATTTTTACTATTGAATTATGAGTCATGGCCAAGTGTTACATTGTTTTCCATTAAAATCATGTTTCAAGATTTATAAATTTAAATGCCCATCTATGAGGAGTTTAAGGAAAGTTGAGATTTATGATTAAATGTTCATGTATAATGAGATATTATTGATGAAAAGCATGTTTTCAAGTTACCTATGTTTATAATCATGTTTTCAAGGGAATTATATTTTTAAGCATTAAAGGTTTCGCAATGCCCACATGTTCAAGTATGATTTATGATTTATGATATGGATTTCATGATCGACGATTTATGATGTCAAGCCGATTCATGGTTAGACATGTATTTAAATAGGGATCAACGATGTTAATGTTTATTTGGCCATGAATCTCATGAATGATGTTTATGTTTTACATACGATCCTAATGTGCATGTTTTTGGAGCACATTCAGCACCGAGTAGCGACACCAAAGGGACTATGCCGAGGCTCATAACTACGTGCCACCGTAGGTTCATATTGATACATTATAATGTTAATGGATACCCTCTTTCGTGATATCACATACAGCACGTCCCTTGCTTGGCAAGCCCTGGGATGACTGCGCCACTTGAGTGAGATAGCTGGGGGCATCACAAGGCTCTACCATGATGGTGTCTATGACGAGTCCTCCATTGTTCCTCATGATTTATGCATGGTTATGTTCATATTATTTTGGCTCAAGTTACGTTTAATGAAGCTTTTCTCCTATTATTATGACTATGATCGGGTTTACAAATGCTTTGGAAACCTCGGGAAGCCTTATATTACATCATGATATTTATATTATAAGCATGTTGTCCTTATCTCTTATGACCTTTTATGTATTTTAAATATCTTGCTTTACTTACCTTGCATACTAGGTACATTTCACGTATCGATCGTATACTTTTAGTGTTGTATCCTTTAATGATACATTCTCCGATCTTCAAACCTGCAAAGACAGCTTCTACCTTGTTCTCAGCACATCTAATTCACTGTGAGTCCTCATCCTCGAGGACAAATTGATATCAACACTCCCGTATGTTCCGCTTTCCGACTTTTAAGGTTGGGGGTGTTGTCCCATCAACCCATCGATATGTTGGAGGCTTTCACATATGGCATCCACCGTCATAAAGAAGTGTCACTTTTATGTTATGTCATGATTATTCTTCCGCTATGCTATTATGTTGAGTATTCCACTTTATTAATCAATTAGATGTATGTTCATTCCATGATTGACTTGGAGTCTCTGTATTCTTGTCCCGTGTTGCGATCCGGTCTATGTTTGGGTCGTGGATAATAACCTACATTGACATGTAGTTCGGAGACTCTGGGTTTACATGAACCCCAAGCCTACTCCTGGTGCTAGACACTAATCCAAAAATATGCAAGGTGTCAGCTCCATCATTTTTCAATGAAGCCGAAACCATTATTTTTTTTAAATGAAGTCATAATGTAATTACATGCAGGCTAGTCCGAAATCCGAATATGGGGAGTCCTGGGGTCCAAACATACCATAAGCTAAAATAGGGGAGTATCACTTCAAATCATATGGTAAGCCGATATTATAAACCGAATTGAATCATGAAAACATACTTAACATGTGTGGGCGTGCCAAATCTTAAAATCACGTATACTTGAAATAGACTTCATAAGTAAAATCATGAATTCATACACGAGTACGAAACATTCAATTATGCTAGATATCTCATCATACTTGAAATCATAAATCATAAACTAGACTTTTCATAACTTCTGAATAATTGGGCATCATTTTATAAAACTTTAAAATCATGATTTTATAATCAAAATAGGTATAAAATCCATGAATTCCGAACATACTTTGAAACATAGAGGAGATTGACCCATAAATAATTTATAGAGGATTTCATAAGATTGGTTAAAACCCAATAAGATCATGGAAAGGAGAATTTTGAGCATGAGTGTGAAAGGAATTCTCATTCATAGCTCTACATACCTAGGTGAGCTGAATCTATACTTGTCTTTGAGTTTCTCCAAGAGATTTGGTAGAAGAAGAAATTGGAGGATTTGGGCTTGATCTTCAATAGAAAACCTCTAAACTTTGGTATGCATAGGGGTTTGAATGAATTAGAATAGGTCTCAACTCCTCAATACACTTTCTTTCTCAGTGGATTAAAATTACATAGTTTAGGCTTAGGATCTTAGAAATTATGAAAACACTTATCGATTTGTAGGAAACATGATAATGCCAGCCACCACGAGGACATAATGAGTCATCAGCGCTCCGACACCATTGTCTCCCCTAGTCACCACCACCTGAAATTTCCAATCTCCCAACCTTATCATCCCCATGACCAACTTAACGAGTCATTAGGTATACCGACGTACTCGTTCCTCGAATTGCTAACACCGAAATCTCACCCCTTAACCCACTTGATGGGTCATACCACGATCCTTGGGAGTCGCCCACGACTCATCGTCTCATCTCACGCCACTACCCGAGAAATGGAACCTCTTCAAATTGGAGCATCACTTAATAGGATCACATAATCCACTCAGTTAAGTCTCACCATGAGTCACCGGACGACTCGTTCTAGGACGGTTTCCATTTTCTATTTTCTCCATTTCAACCCTGCATAATCTTATGGACTTTGGGGTATTATAATATCTCCCCTTGGGAACACTCCGTCCTCGAATGTAGATTAAACATACCGAGAGGCTGGGGAAAGGAACTCAATCCCAAAACTAAATAACCGAAGCTAAAACTAACGGAGTGACTGGCTTCGAACTGATACACATGACTAACTAAATTAATGAATAATACATACATGCTAGGACATGAAAGGAATCGAGAGAGATGAAATTGACATGAAATCGAATGAGCATTAGAGAGAGCTAATACCTCTCATGCCGGAACTGAGCTGAAGGGAATAAATGTGGGTATTTAGCCATCATATTTGCTCGCTCCCACGTAGCTCAACGAGTTGATTCCTCCACAAGACTTTCACCGAAACTACTCCTTTGTTACTACTTCCGAACCCGACGATCAAGGATCTAAACGGGTACCTCCTCATAGGTAAGGCTATCCTTCACACCTATACTCTCCACCTGTGACAACCAAAGACCGGGTCACCAATGCACTTTTCAATAATACATGGAAATTGGATGCACCGATGCTAAGTCCACTGGTAGCTCCAACTCATAGGCCACCTTGACAACACGTCTCAAAATCCTATATGGGCCGATGCTTCCCTTTCTTTCCAAAACTCATAACTCCCTCTCATGGGAGACACCTCAAGAATAACGAATCATCAACTTCAAACTCGAGTTCTCTCGGCCTAATATCCGCATGACTTCCCGGGGCGACTCCGAAATCCGTTTCATCCTTTCCCAATAAGCCGAACTTTCTATGGCCTCATGAACCGACCTGCCCCGATCAACTTAGTTTACTTACCTCAATCCAACCAATAGGAGATCTACACCTCTACCCATAAAGATCCTCAAACAGAGGCATCTGAATACTAGAATGGTAACTATTGTTGTAAGAGAACTCAATAAGAGGTAAATGATCATCCCAACTACCTTTGAAGTCAATCACACATGCTCACAACATAAAGAGTCTGAATGGTCCGTTCGATCTAACCATCTCGTCCGCAGTGAAAAGACGTACTAAGCTTGACTCCGAGTACCAAGTCCCTTATGAAATGATCTCCAAAACTACAAGGTAAACTAAGTACCTCTATACAAAATGATGGAAAAAGTAATCCCATGCAATAGAACCAACTTTTGAATGTACAATCTAGACATAATCTCGCTGAGCTCTGTAGTTTTGACCTAGGAAATGAGCCGCTTTGGTCAACCCGTCTACAACGCCCAAATAGAGTTATACTATCTACGAGTGCGAGGCAACCTTGTGATGAAGTCCATATTGATATCTTCCACTTACAAGTAGAGATGATAATATGTTGTAGCACACCTCCGTGTGTGTTTGATGCTCAACTTTCACCGTTGACAATCTCACACTTAGCCACAAAGTCTTCTATGTCCCTCTTCATGTCGCTCCACCAATAAAACTTCCCATAAGTTATGGTATATCTTGGTTTCACCTGGATGTATAGAATATCAAGAACCCCCGAGCCTCATGAAACATTCATTCTCTCAAATCATCAACACTCAAAACACATAAATGACCCCGATAATGAACTACACCATCTCCCCTTTTTTAGGAGACTCCACCTTCCGATTTTGAACCGCTTCTTTCAACTTCACCAATATAGGATCCTTATCTTGCTTAGCCTTGACTTTAGTCACCAAATAAGATTTTGTACCATTCTGAACAATGACACCACCATTCATCTAACGACGAGGCGAATCCCCACCGTGCAAGCCGATGCACATCCTACACCAACTTTCTTCCATCTTCCACATGAGAAACACACTCCATGGACAAGCTTCTACTAAGGGCATCCGCCACTACATTGACCTTGCCCGATGATAAAGGAAACTCATGTCATAGTGTCCTTGAGCAAATTTCTAACCATCACCTTTGTTGCAAATTCAAGTCCTTCTAGATGAACACATATTGTAGGATCTTGTGGTTTGTAAACACATCAATATGCCAGCACATACAAGTAGTGTCTCCAAGTCTTCAATGCGTATACCATCAAGTATAACTCTAGGTCATGGCTCTGCAATTCTTCTCATGGAGTCTTAGATGTCTAGAGGCATACGAATGACCTTACCATGCTAGATAAACACACATCCAGGACAAACCTGTGAGACATCATAATATCCAATGAATCCATCTCAGGTTCTCCGGGTAGGGTTAATATTGGAGTAGAAGTGAGTCGAGCATTTAACTATTGAAAACTCTTCTCAGGCATCCACCATTGGAATTTTGCTTTCTAGGTCAACTTAGTCAACGATGCAGCAATGGATGAAAATCCTTCAACAAACCTTTCTCTATTATCCAGCCTAAACCCAAGAAACTCCTAATATCCATAGGATTAACTTGTCTAGGCCAATTCTTAACAAACTTTCCTATTTTTTGAGAGTCCACTCGCACACCCTCGCCAGGACACCACACATGGCCTAAAAAATTATTGAAAGCCCATCCAAACTCACACTTCCTGAATTTAGTAATTAGTTGGCGATCCTTGAGAGTCATCAGCACAATCAGCGTAGTAAGTCTCCATGGGGTGCCTGCTGTTCATCCGAAAGAAAGATGGTTCTCTTTGATGTGTATCGACTATAGGTAGTTGAACAAGATCACCATCAAGAATAGATACCCTTTACCCGTGATTGATGACCTATTTTATCGCCCTTCAAGGTGTCAAATGTTTCTCTAAGATAGATCTCAAGTCCGTGTATCACTCGGCCTCAAGGTTCAAGAAAGACATCCCGAAGACCTTTCAAGACTCCTAACATGGCCATTATGAATTCGTTGTTATATCTGGTCTAACCAATGCCCCTACAACTTTTATGGACTTGATGAATAGGGTATTCTAGCCATATTTGAATATGTTCCTGATCTTGTTCATTGATGACATATTAATATACTCCAGAGCGAGGAGGAGCATGCCGCACACCCGAGGGTAGCACTCCGTAGCCTCAAGGTTAACTAGTTATACGCTAAGTTCAGCAAATGTGAGTTATGGCTGAATTCAATTGCATTCTTGGACATGTAGTGTCAAGTTAAGGTATAAGGGTGGGACTCCGCAAAATAGAGGCAATGAAGAACTAGCCTGCATCGGTAAACCCTTTGGAGATCGGGAGCTTTTGGGATTAGCGGGTTACTATCTGAGGTTCGTAGAAGTTTTCATCCATTGCAGCCCCATTGACTAGATTAACTTAAAAGGTAAAGCTCCAATGGTCGAAGGCTTGTGAAAAGAGATTCTAAGAGTTGAAGGCTCTACCCACTTCAAGACCTGCAAGGTCACTGCACTGAGGGCACCGATGGCTTTGTGGTATACTACAATGCTTTCAGAGTCGAACTGGATGTATTGATGCAAAGAACGGAAAGTCATAGCATATGCATTCTGCATTAACCGAAAATTCACTTAGAAGAATTACCCGACCCATGATCTTGAGTTGGCCGCGGTGGTGCTTGATTTGAATATATGGCTACACTACTGTATGGGGTTCATGAGATGTATCTACCGACTACAAGAGCTTACAATATGTGTTCACACAAAAGGACTCAATCTTCAAGAATGGAGGTGGTTGAGCTACTTAAGGACTATGACACGAGTGTCCTTTACCACCCGTAAGGCCAACGGTAGGAGGATTCCCTAGTAGATTCTCTATGGAGAGTGTGTCACAGATGTGAAGACAGGAAGGAGCCGGTGAAGGAGGTACATCGACTTGCACTCTGCTTGGGAGTTAAATTAGTTTGCTCGATCACGGGGGTGTAATGAATGAATCTGCCGAGTCATCCTGTAATGGAGGTGAAGGCTAAGAAAGATGAAGATCCAACATTGGTAAAGTTGAAGGAAAATGCTCAAAATCGGTAGAAGTCTTCTCCAAAGGGGGAGATGGTGTACTTCAATACCAGGTGGTCTATGTGTTCCAAACGTGGGTGATTTGAGGAGCCAAAGACAGAGCCAAGGCTCATGGATCCGTATGTTCTATCCATCCAGCCACTAATATGTATCATGCCTTGCGAAAAATCTACTGGTGGAATGGCATGAAGAGGATATTGTAGAATTTGTAGCCAAGTGTCCAAATTGCCAACAAGTGAAAGCCGAGCATCAGACTGTGAGTTGTACTTCAGATAGCATTCCTACCTAGAAGTGGGAAGAAATCAACATGGACTTCATAACAGGTTTGCCCCGCACTTGTAGACAAGAGGACTCCATTTGGTTTGTGGTGGACAAAGGAACAGCACGCTCATTTTTCTAATGGCCAAAAACCACCGATTCAATGCAGATTATGCCAAATTATATATCCGAGAGTTGGTTAGATTGCATGGAGTTCCCTTTGTCCATTATATCTAGATAGAGGTACTACTTACCTCTCTTAGTTCTCTGGGAGATCTTGTCAAAGGGACTGGTACCTAAGTCAAGCTTAGCACGACATTTCACCCGCAAACAAATGTCCAAAGTGAGCTGACCATCCAAAACTCTCGAATACATGTTGAGAGCTTGCATTATTGATTACAAGGGTAGTTGGGATGAATGTAATATGACCTTATCGAAGCCACAACAACAAGCATTACCTAGCATCCAAATGGTACCGTTTGAGGCTCTTTACGTGCGAAGGTGTAGATCACCCAATGGTTAGGTTTGAGATTGCAGAGGCTTCATTAAGTGGGTCCATTTAGTCCACGAGGCTATGGAGAAAGTTCGCTTGATAAGAGAAAGGATGAAAATGGCTCAAAGTCGCTAAAGTCTTACGCGGATGTGAGGAGAAGAGAGCTTGAGTTTCTGAGATTGATGTTTGGGTGTTTTTGAAGGTATCTCCCATGAAGTGGGAGTAATGAAATTCTCGAAGAAAGGGAAACTCACTCGCCATAAAGGCCCCTACCGCATTGTGAGACGAGTGGGTAAAGTAGCTTACGAGTTGTGGAGTTACCCTCTCGTAATTAGCTTCGCTCTCATCCGTTATTTCATGTATCGCTCTTGAAAAGTTAAGCTTAGGAGATCCAAGACTTAGTGGTTCGTGGAAAGTGTTAAAGGTGAAGGATAGCCTCGCTATGAGGAAATTCTTACCGCAACTTGGATCGCGCTGAGGCCGAGGAACAAGGAAGCAGCTTCACTAAAGGTGTTATGGAGGAATCAAAGATGTTGAGGGGAGCAAAGTGTGGTGCCAAAGTGGATATGATAGCTAAATACCCTCATTTGTTCCCTACCTACTCGCTTTCATTTGAGGTATCGCTTTTCCCTAAACGTCTACTAAGTATTTCCCCGTTCTGCTCATGCGTGCAAGTTTGTTTTATGATATGATATATGTATGTGATGTCTAAATCTTCAATCAAATTTATTTAGCTTCTTTTCGAGGTAGTCATTCGTCAGCTTTTAGCTTAAATGATCGTATTTTGCAGTGGCTATGGTGACGGGTTGTTCCCAGTTTTCTGCATGTTTCTAACATTCGAGGATGAATGTTCACAAGGGGGAGATATTGTTATATCCCTTGGAACCTAAGGATCGACTGAAGTCAAACAGAAAATATGGGAAAATATTGCAAAGAAGGCAGACGAGTCACTAGACGACTTGAGGAGGCCCCACGAGTCGTCAGTGGCTCAAAGGAGGCCGGAATGGGATGAGCGAGCTCCCTGGCGTGGGAATGACTCGTGGCTGCCTACCACGAGTCATCCCCCCGTGGGGTGATCGAGGGTTACCCGAGGTCCGACTGCACCTAATCTGAGTAGACTCCACGGTCGTGGCCAGCCCCAACGACTCTGAGGTGGGCCTGAGCAACCCGTGGGAAATTTATTAAGGATGAAGCAAGCAGACTTGATGGAAGGTGACCACAACTCATGGTCACTTGGTGACAAGTCATTGAGTCACCACATGAGCCTGTGCGACTGGTATCCCATGTACTTAACGAAGTACACGACGAGTTGTTGTCTGCCCTAACGTGTCACGTCACTCCGTCGGGGGTCTCCCGACAATTATTTCCTATGAATTAGTAAGGGCCTTTCATACTTCACGCTTCCTAATACCTAAACTACGCTGCTTTCTTTGAGGTCTGGATAGGTTTTTTAAAGAGGGAAATCATTCATGATAAAACCCGCTGATACATGTAAGAGCAGAGGTAAGAGGAAAGGGATTCAAGTAGTTCTTCTTCAAGTTCTTTCAAGTTTCCATCTAGTTCTTTTCAAGGGAGTTAAGAACCAAGTAATTCCAGTGTATGTGGGTTTCGAATGGGTGGTTTAGTCCCTACCCAAGCCCAAATTCTCCCTAAGTCTAAATTAAAGTTACCAATTTTTGACGGGTCATAACCCAAATGCACGCTTCCTCGAAAAATCGATATGGGCTTGCCGTAGTGGGCTGTCTAAAATCATGGTTTCACTATTGGGCTGTTTTCACATATTTTATTCAATATTTAATGATTTAATCGCTAAAAGCACATGTGCCCAAATCATGGAGTTTTTAGTGAAATTCATGGTTATGGTGATTTCTCAAGCATGATATGAACTTTTGAATCTTAAGCATGTTTTCAAATACTCATGTTATTATGATAGTGCTTCCTATAAATTTAAACATTTAAGTATGATTGAAATTATGGCAATGCCCACATGTCTCTTCTTATGATTTATGAACTATGATTTTGGCCGATCCATGGGCCCGATTTCATGGCTAGTAATATGAATTCTCAAGAATGTTATGATTATCTACTATCCAAAGCACGTCTCTTAATATATATAAGTCTCTCTTCATTTAAATCATTTACAACATACTCCTTCGGCCGCAGAGAGTATGGCACACGATTTTAATCCAAGTTTCCTCCGATTAGGCTACAAAACTGCTCAAAACTCTCAAATTAACTTCAACTATTGAATACTAACCCTACAGGAGAATCATAGAGTTACTTTCTCAAAATACGCTCGGCAAATCGGAACCTCGCCGAGCAAAAGTTGTCGAATGACTCCAAACTAATTTCTAAACGATCACAAAGTATCAAGTAAGCATTTCTCCCTGTTGAACTCTAGGAAAATATAAGTTTTCATCCATATTTTACGTAATTGAATTATAGTTGCTATTAATATAAAAATTATCATTTAAGCCGAATTTGGTATTGAAATTCATCTCTTCTCCCAAAGATAATGGTTACAATTCGAAAAATACCCGACGAATACAAGTTGAAACTCGTTAGTTATTCAGAAAGCCGATAATTGAGGTATGTAAAGATATTTCCTCGGCAAGTTATTCTCATCGCATGTGTTACGACTTATGTTCCCGAATTAAATAACACCAATATGTTGCGTATAGTTGCTACCAAAAGAGATTGTGATTAGGCATGTTGTAATTAGCTGCTAGTTGTATATAAAGATCAAATATGCCGATTAATGCTATCGTAGATTACCATTATATATGTTGTGGTTAGCTTCTGTAAAACGTATAAATTATACCATAGTATCCCTCACCTGAAAGAACATGTTATGTGTACGCGCTAGAAGCGTCATAGAAACTCTTCTTATCTCTCCGGGGCTCACTGTATTAGTAGGATTGTATGTTTTATCACAGCCTAGACCTTAGAAGATCGTGAATAGTTATCGCCCGAAAGTAAGTCAACAACATAGGCACAAATTTAGGGATTTAACTACCAATTTGGCACCAGATGTCAAGATAGCACGCCTAGGCCATTGGCGTACTCTCACCCCTAGGGCAGAAATTTAGATGTGAAGACCATACTTTAGAGTCAACCACCTAGGGTTGCCTAGTGAACTTCAGTGACAAATTCTACCATCTAATTAGCTATTACCAGCTTATTGTCACCCTAGTTTATTTAACATTCGTCTAACAGTTGCCTGGGTAGTTTTCACCAATATTCGCACCAAGATGAGGTCTAAGGTCAGCGCCATGTTAGTACGCACTACCCACTGTGCTGGCATGTCGGTAAGCCACCTCGTGATGATTAGGGACCGATCGTTCAAAAGAATGCTCGGCCAATGTGCCCTACGCTTGTTCTAAGTAGAGGAACTAAGTAATTAGTCATCCACGACCCCATAGTGGTTTATGAGTTATAGTTGTACGGGAAAGACATTCAGAGTTATGTTAGGGCACTGCATTTTTCCCTATCCAAGCCTAGAACATTAGAGATCATGATCACTCTCGTGGATCCTCTCGATTAGATATGTGTGCACTGTGCCTTCTAGCAAAACTTTGGCTACCATCTTTGTGAGGGTGACTAGCAAGAGATGTGTGCCTAGAAGGCTAGATACGTTGTTTGAGGGATAGATTGGAGACTTCCGTATAGCACCTGCAAAGTTGCCCTCACTCAGAGCCTTCGTGACCACCCGTGGTTACTTAGCCGTGGTTGTCGCCCATAAGAGGCTAGATGATGTTTCTCCAAGGAGCGTATGCCGTCCGTGAGGGATAAAGATGAGGCACGAGACCTTATACAATCCATTCCATGCATGTACTATTTTTATGCCGTATCGTGACCACACCCCGACGTTTGGCGCCCGAGGTGCAGCTATCAGAATCCACCTGACTCGTACACAACTATGCATCAAGAGCCAAGCGGCTCCGCTGCGCACCTGTGATGTGCTGGCTGTCTATAGCACCAAGAGAGTCATATAAACCTCGGATAGTATGATTAAGGTGTACTTGCCATGGCTTACGGGGTCCCTGGTAGGTTGCTTCGTGTTGTTTGTACATTCCAGTTTATGGGGGCCGTGTTAGGTTCTGCTTGTATTCTGTGTGCTGCCTATAGCTTATGAATATATGGTTGTACAAATGTAATTTACATACGTATAGTGCCTTGTTAGACGCAGATTATGAATGAGCCCGCGTTTATAGGTTAATCTTTCTACCCTTCTCTCTATTTATTTTCGCCTTTAACAACTTACGTATCGCCACATATTTGGTACATATTGTACCGACACCCACTCCCGTGAACTTCATTACTTGCCTGCAGTTTAGATAGGACAGAGTTTGGGATTTGGGCCAGCCTATTCGGTTAGGGAAGTTTGGCCAGCCTCCTCGTTCTCAGAGTTTCCTGTGTTATAGAGGTTATATCTTTTACTGTATATCATTTCCGTGGGCAAATGGGCTATCTCCGACCACTATTTGTATTCTTAGAGCCTTGCGTACTACAATCATCACCTAGTTAGTCGTTGTTGGCCGGGGCCTACATATGCTAGTTATTTCACAAGATAAACAAAATTTTATTTACTAATAATAGCATCCTTGTCGACTCATACATGTATACTACTTATTTTTGATCCTGGGGCATATTTATATGCCCAATTGATAATCAAATGCACGCTTTTGCCTTGTTTATCCAACAATGTGTGTACATTCGCATGTAAATTGTAGGGAAGTGTGAATTTATACAAACTAACATGATTAGCGTTGTTTTGCAGAAAACATACTTTTTATGAGTTAAGATGCATGTTGAGAATGGAGATGGACTCATGAACGAGCAAGGAAGCGGTGTGGAGAAGCAAGGAATTAACGGCCCCCGATGGAGCCGTGACACGCCACTATCGCGGATGTACTGGCCCGGAGATATAAATTCAAGAAATTCCTGCAGAGGGTCCGCGATCGAGCCGTGGCATCGTTGGAATTAATTTCCTGCACTGCCATTCAAACAAGGTCCGCGCTTGCACCGTGGCACGACCGGGCATGCTCCGCGTTGAATGCCGTGCCACGTTGGGGAGTGAACACCTAGGCGGCCAACTTCCGTAGCTCACAAGCAGGGACCGTGTCACGGGAGGCGTGCTCCGGGCGATGCACTCCCGTGACACGCTGCTTGTTATTCCGAGAAAATTATCCCTAGTATAAATAGAACACTTAGGTTCATTTTTAATTATTCGACTTGGTGGAGCAAGAACGCTGGGTTACAAAAGTACTTGAGAGGACGAAAATTCTTAGGGTTTTCTTTATCCCTTTCTTCTTCTTTCAATTGTTTGCATGATTTACATTCATTTAATCTTATGTTCAATCCACACAAATGATTGGCTAATTCCCTTTCTGTTGCCGAGGCTATGAACTATTGTATCGAAATGTAATTGTTGATTATCCGGTTGTTTCATCTTTTCTTCTATGGTTGTTCTATTTAATTCTTGTTCTTACCGCATTAATATCTCGGTCAATTTTAATTAAAAATTCAAAAGTCCAAGCCACCCAGGGCACGAACCGGAAAGTTCTCGAATTAATAGGATATGATCTGTTCTTTGTTTGGGAAAATTGGGAATTGGATTTACCTTCAGATAGAAATATACCTCGAAAGTCGTATTAGTCAAGTGTGGAATCGGTTTTGTATGGCTAGAACATGAATTTCTTCTTTATCACGTAAATGTAGGTGGAAGGCTTCATGATTCTAAGTTGGGTTAAATACGAGAGTTTTATCCATAGGCATAAGTTCTGGCTTTGAAGAAACTAGAGGAAAGATAAACCATGTATGTCGATACTTAATTTATTGCATGTCTGCTTTAGCCTCAAAGACGCTCACATTCAGATTTCAGACTCACTTGTATACTTATTCTACTTTAGTATAAAAAGTTTCCAAAATATAAAAACTTTTGTCACACTCGTTGTCTTCATTATTAGAGAGTTATAGTAAATTAACACTGAGAAGGTTTTACTCCTCAGAGTCCAGCCCTCGTGGGTTCGACATTCTAGTTTCTTAAAAGGGCCAATGATATTACTCAGACAACCTGCATAATTCTTGCGTTTCAATGCTTTTGGCGCTGCTGTCGGGAGATTGGCAATTGGTGAAAGTTTAATTTTTCTTTAAAAGTGTTAGTTTGCTATTTCAAAGATTTTATTGTTGACAACTTGTCTTAGCCCGTACTTTGTAGATACCCATTCTCGTTGAACACTCGGCAAGGGACAAAGATTGGGATCCATCCTGTAGCCTGAAAGACAATTCCATCGCCAACGAAGAGAAGCTCTAGAAAGAAAATTGCAGCTTGCTCGATAAACCACATGGAGCAACCACGTAATCCACCACTTGTGTGGGCAAGATTGGTGCCCGAGGAAATGGCAAACTTAGGCAAAGTTCAAGGCGTGGCAATCCCACATGCTAGTAATGTCACATCTAAAGATTCGCAAAACCCGAGCCGAGGGAGGTTCGAGCTTAAACGTAACATGGTGCAATTGCCGCACACAAGCGGTAGCTCACAGTCTCCCTCATGAGGATCCACAACAACATCTTCAAACCTTTTTGGAGATAAGTGACACTTACATCTCGCTGGAGTGTCAAATGTACTATGTCGTAGCTTACACTGCTCTATTTTCACTTTTAAAGAAGCCAAAAGGTGGTCAAAATGAAACACCGAATTCTATAACCACATGGGATGATCTTGCAAAAAGAAGTTCTGATCCGATTCTTCTTCCAGAAAACGCCAAGGCTTGAATTCAAATTCTAAGTTTCAAACAAAGAGAAGGAGAGAATCATGATTGCTTGGGAGAGATTCAAATCATCAAGGATCGCCCTCATCACCATCAATCCAATGATGTGTCAGCATACTTTTATAGAGGGTTTGGAACCCCACACAAAAATCTTGCCGGATTCTGAATGGGGACAAGCATTAGAAAAGACTTACGAGGAGCTTTATACTTTTGCTTAATCGTATTTCACAGGAAAATTCGGAGTGGAATGTTGACTTTCAATCCGGAGGAGCAAGGAAAGCAATGGAGTCTTGGAAGTGGATGGGTTTACAAATATCAAGCAGTACGTATAAATGGCTTTGCGTAATCAACTAAACACCCACTAAGAACATGAGCTTGAGCGCCTGCCCCAAGAAATGCAAAGCAACAGATTTGGTGTGAAGTGTGCGAAGCAATGAACACTCACTCGAGTGTTGTGGAGCAAATCCGCACTCTAAGTGAACTTTGTCTGCAATGCACAAAGGAACAATCACCAACAAAAGATGGGAACAACTACAACTCTAACTGGAGGAATCATCCGAATTTCTCTTGGGGTAGCAACAACCATCGTGGGATGTAGTTCGAGTCGTGGTATGCGAGGAATCAAGGAGGGCCAGCGTAACTATCGTGCACAAGATAGAAACAACAATGCCCTCCTCCACCACCATCACCCGGGCTCATGAGGAGATGTTCAAGCAATTGATAACTAGCCAAGTTTTCAATTGCAGCCGACTATGTAAAATTGGCAAATGAGTCAAGAATAATCGTTGGCTACCAAGGCGCTCGGAGGCCGCTTTGGGCAGCTTTGCCGGAGCCTGCATCTGTGCCTAGAGGAGGACTTCCTAGTTGGCCACTGCACTTCAACCCTGCAGGTAAATGCAGCTTACCACGAGAGTGGCTTGCGCTGAAGCGGAGGTGGAACCGTAAAAAGACCACCTCAACAAATGGGGAGCAGAGCCAGAGGGAGCAAATGATGAGAGGGGGAAGAACAAGGATGCCGAATCAAAAAGACCTCCACCCCGTTCCTCAACGATTAAAGAAGCACAAGGAGGAGGCGTGTTTAAAAAAGGTCATGGAGGTGCTTAAAATGTGCACATTAACTTACCTCTTGTTGATGTTTTGGCAGGAGGCCTAAGTACGCAAAGTACATAAAGGACATCGTGCCAACAAAGCGTGCTTACCTCGAATATGCCACTTTATGGCTCTCCATGAGGAGTGCACTTCCTGATACAGAATCGATTGGCCATTTAAGCTCAAAGACCGAGCTTCACAATTCAAATAACAATCTAGTAGTATCCGAGCCATGGACATGTGATTTTGGGAGCGAGCATTAACTTGATGCCGACCTCTGTATTCAAGAAGCTGGGGATAGGGAGTCCTGCATCTACAAATGTTGATCTTGGTACCGCGGACGTTCCTTGGCAAGACCGCATGGTATTGTGGAGGATGTGCTAGTGTAAGTTTCCGCCCTAATCTTCCCTTTGATTTTGTTGTGTCGGATTTTTGAGCCGTACGCCGAAGTCCCATTTATTTTGGGATGGCCTTTCTTGGCTACCGAGCATTAAATGATGTAGCTACAGTAGGCGCCTAACGATGCGGCGAATGGAAAGGATGAGGTATTTGATGTGGATAAAGCCAGAAGCTTCCGGCAATGCATGAGGAACTTTCAGCAATCAGCGTACTTGATCGGCGTGTTGGTCGATTGCTGGAATCACAGACTCGTGGAAAGAGCTGTTGGATTAACTCCGATTACTCGGAGATAGAGATGCCTATGAGGTGGTACAAGAGTTGAATGAGCCACCAAGCTATCCTAAGAAGCAAGAATTTCAGCCGTTGATGAGATCTTTGTTTTTGCTAAAACCATCTATTGAAGAAGCACCAAAGCCGGAATTAAAGCATTACCCCTCACCTAAAATATGTCTTTTTTTGGGAGGGTGATACTTTGCTTCTGGCCATTATTTCATCACCAATGGCTACTAAGGAAACAGGCAACATAGCTTCTCGTGAAAGGAAGAAAGCAATGGCGGCATGTTCGACATTCAGATATTAATCCAGCTCTTTGCACACACGTATTTCACAGAGATGTTAAAGAAAGCTAATCAAGCCTCCAAATTAAGTAATAAGGTTAAATCCAAGAATGAAGGATGTGGGTCGAAAGAAATAATTAAATGGCTTCGATTGTGTGGTCTATCCGATTTTATAGTGAATGGGCTCACTCTGCTCAACGTGTCCCAAAGAAGGGAGGAATGACTGTGGTAACCAATGAGAAAATGAGTCATTCCTCACACGAACCGCCAATGGGTGGCGCATTTGTATGGATTACGTAGTTAAATGAAGCCCCAAGGAAAGATCACTATCCTATCCCGTCATCACTCAAATATTAGACAAGATTGGCCGGGCAGAGTACTATCGCTTTCCTTGATGGGTACTGCTATAACCAAATAGCCAAAGCACCGAAGGCCAGGAGAAGACTACTTTCACATGTCCGTATGGGACATATGCATTTAGCCGGATGCCATTCTAAGCGTAATGCAACGCCACATTCCAGAAATGCATGATAGCGATCTTTCAAGACATGGTGGAGGATTTCATCGAGGTATTTATGGATGATTTTTTGTTTTCGGTAATTGCTTGCTACTTGTTTGCGTAACCCGATTGTGGTGTTGGCTCACAGAAGAATCTAACCTGTACTCAATCTGGGAGAAGTGTCATTTCTTAGTCAAGGAGGGTATTGTCCTTGGCCATAGAGTGTCTTGCAAGGATTGGAAGTTGACGAGCTAAGATCGAGTAGGTTATTTCATGAAATTACCACCACCGTGGCTTCAGAAAAGGTGTGTTCCGCAGCTTCTCGGCATGTGGCTCTACGACGTTTTCATCAACAACTTCTCCAAGATTTCTGCATCATATGCAAATTATTAGAAAAGGAGGTGAAGTTTGATTTTGATGATGAGAGTGTTAAAGCATTCGAGGAATTCAGCGAGACAGGTAGAAGCACTCCATCCTATTTCTCCGATTGGGACAACCGTTTGAACCGATGTGATGCGAGTGATGTGGCAAGAGGAGCCAGATAGCAGTGAAGAATAAAATCCTTCACTCTATTCACTATGTGCAAGTAAAACATTGAACACCGCCCAAAGTAATTATACAAACTACGTAAAAGGAGATGCTAGCATTGGGTGTTTGCTTTTGATAAATTCGTATTCCTATTTGGTAGGTTGGCGAGAGTAGTGGTGTATACCACTATGCAAATGATTCAAGATCCGGTTAACAAAAAGGATGCGAAGCCAAGGTTGATTAGGTGGATCTTGTTGCCGTAAGAGTTTGACTTAGAAATAAAGAGACAGAAGGGAGCGAAAATCATGGCGTATCACCCGCACGATTGGAGAGCCTGGCCGTACGTGAGGGAAGGTGACAATATCAAAGAGGAGTTCCCTTGACGAGCAGCCTCTGCAATAGGAGAAGTTGAGGTTCCTTGGTATGCATAGTAAACTTATTGGTGAGTAGCCTATCCACCAGAGGCTGCAGACGCAAAAGAAAAATTGCGGCATGATTGCCTACATCATTTGGGACGAGCCATATTTGCTTAAGGTGACCAGACGTGTTATGAGAAGGCATTCCTGAGAGCCAAATTGCAGAGGTTTTGAGGAGTTGTCACTCTCACTATATGGAGGGCACCACTTGGAGGCGAGAGGACAGCCGTACAAGGTACTAAGGCCGTGGTTCTTCGCCTACACTGCTCGTGAGACTCTATGCATATGTAAAAACGTGCGATGATGTCAAAGGACATGCACAATTGGTAGGAGGCAAGAGATGCCGCCGCAAAATGTACTCAAAGTGGAGACTTTTTATGATGTATGGGGAATCGACTTCATGGGCCCTTTCCCACCGCCATTTGGTAATCGTTACATCTTGGTATCGTTGATTATGTATCAAAAGGGGGTGGAAGTACAGCTTGCCCGTAAATGACAACAAGGTAGTAACAGTTTGTGAAAAAACATATTTTCACAAGGCTCCATTTTCCGAGCCATTATCATGATGGAGGAGCCCACTTCACAAATGCAAGATCAGAAAATGTCGGCTAAGTATGGGGTGCGCCACAAAGTAGCAATAGCTTATCATCCCCAAACTAGTGTAAGGCAAGTGGAGGCAGTTCTAACGAGAAGTAAAGCAAGATTCTCCAAAAAGACAAAGGAATGCCCAACGCAGTCGATTGGTCAAGCAACTCAATGATGGGTTGTGGGCATATAGAACCGCCTACAAGACACCACCAGACCTCTCCATACCGGCTGGTCTATGGGAAAGCCTGCCATCCGCTCATGAATCTGAGAGCATCGAGCTGGGCCGTGGAGGAAATCAATATGGACCTAGATCTAGCAAAGAGACACAACCCCGCCGAACTCGACGAGTTTGGCATGCTTATGAAAGGTGCCACAATATTACAAAGAAAAACGGTGCTGTGCCGATAAGCATGTGGTGCATCGTATCTTCGAACCGGACAGAAAGTGCTACTCTTTAATTCAAGGTCAGTTATCAGTGAAGCTACGTTCAAATTATCAGCCGCTGAAGTAGTGAGGAATGACCCCCGCACAAGGCAAAAGAAAGGTGGCAGAAGATCAAGTGCCACGCCTCGTAAATGGACAAATGTGGTGTGCTGGCTGGGGTGAGGATGGAATTGTGAGAAAAACGTCCGTCACCCTAGGGCGAAATGAGCTTGAACGACGTGCCGAGCCGAGATGATAAACCAGCGCCGCACTGAGGCAACCCGTGAATTGTGTTTGTAAAATTGTACATAGAAAAAGGAAGAAAAAAAATAGAGAAAGGAAAAACAAATAAAAATATTTTTAAGAAGTTAAAAATTATATAAATACATATATATGTATGTATGTATAGGTGTGTAAATAGAAAAAATAAAAAATATTATGTTCACAAACCTTGGAATTCTAACCGATTTCTCATGTAAGATATGTTACAGTTGATTGGAGAAAAAATGCAAAGGAGTGCAAAGGAGAAAAACGAGGTAAGAATTTTTTTTTTTTAAAGTGGCAAAACAAAGAGCTCGCACGATGGCTCCGTGTCATGAGGAGGGCCTCCGCGTTACCCTCCGTGACACGTCGAAGGCAAACTGGAATTTTAAGCAAATTCCACGCTCGCAAGGAGGGTTCGTGCCACGAGGTGATGCTCCGCGTTACCCTCCGTGATGCTGAAGTGCTAACGTGTCGGTCACACGTCACGGCGACTCCGCGCGAAAATCCCACTTTAACCCCAAATCCC
Organism: Datura stramonium; assembly: GCA_018107945.1. Taxonomy (NCBI): domain Eukaryota; kingdom Viridiplantae; phylum Streptophyta; class Magnoliopsida; order Solanales; family Solanaceae; genus Datura; species Datura stramonium. Next base: position 199,977 of record JACEIK010002418.1, read on the forward strand.
CTCATTTTTTCTCATTTTCTCACATTCACCGCGCGACAAACCTCCCAAAATCCTCTCCTCAACGTGTCACTACTTCTAGGTGTATACTACAAGTTTTCTTCTGCCTTCAATTAAAAGGTACGTTCATCACTTCTATCTCAATTTTAGTCGAATTTCTTTGGATTTTTAGCATGAAGTATGAGTAAACCATAGCCTAGGTAGAAATTGAACTTGAATTCATTCAAGTATTGTTAATTTATGTTCGTAATATCCTTGAGATGAAGTGAATCGGCAAAACAGCGTGCTTGATCGAATTTGTGGAAAATTATAACTAGGGTTGGAATTGAACATGAAATTGTGAAAAACTTCTTGTGAATTGTGAATTCGTGGTTGTGTATATGTTGGGTGAAATGAGTTATTGCATTATTCGCGTAATGAGGCGAAAGAAAATCGACTGGATGGAGGGAATGGTGGTATACAAGAAATCTGCAGATAGCATAGGTTTGTGTAATTGCATAATTGTTGTGTTTTATCTCTTTTTTTTTCTTTCATGTGCCAAGTGCAATGTGATGAAATTTTATCGATGGCAACGTTGGGATTAGCCAGACAAGTCCGAGTAGTACATGAGGCTATACTGCCGACTCTGGAGTGCACGCAGGCAATATTGTTTGTGTTTAGTTGTTCTAGTTTTTCTTATTTTTTGTAAATTAGAAACACATATGATCTGGCCAAAATGCTAAAATGAGGGCCGAAGACTAAGTGTGGGGTGGCCGAGCCAAACCCAACCTTAGTCGAAGCTAATTTTAATTTGATCGACATTGGGACCGCTCGTTTTCTTGACAGAACAATGGCAAGCAAAAGGTGATATGCAAGGCGCATCTACACGCGCGGGAAGGGTGTTGCTTGAGACTCGGGAGCAAAGAAGCCCAAAGCAAAGCACTGGGCCGGCCCACGGCGCCGCCGCCATAATATAGAACCGTATGGTGATCGAGGAAGGGAAGAAGTGGTATACGAAGCACAAGGAGAACAAATACTTCCCCGAGGAGCACATTGCGGGGTGGACCATTGCGAGTTCCCCCGCATGGTACACCTGATTGACACCGCCGGCCGCGCTCATTTTTGACGAGCCCAAGGAGTGCAATCTGCACTTAATTGAGGAGTTCTATGCTAATTGAACCCGACACTGAGTCACACCATCAAGATAAGGGCCGATTGTCACACTTGAGCCTCACCACCTCAATGCTATACTAGGGGCACGTAAGCACCGATGCCCACGTGCACTCCTGCTACCGAATATCACTCCACCTTATGCTGATATCGACGCACATTGTGTGGATCCCTGTCGACGGCACGCCGGAGTGTGCATAAGGAGAGGGGCTATCATCGACACGCCCTATTCAGCGTATGACAGGAAGCTGTGGATCTCGGCTAAAAATTGCTTCGCTTCCCGTCTGATTGGGGTACATGACTGATGACTCGGGATCGTATACCGTGTATGCCCCGATGGAAAGGGCCGAGATTACCGTAGGGGCGTGACTGTCCGCCATGAAGAGAGCCCTAAGGTATCAAGGGCACAGTAATGTGCACAGTTTGGCGGGCTGTCGACTACATTCCCGAGGGCCTCGGAGGTAGAGGAAGAGGCCCTGTAGAGCCACATCTCGCAATGAGTGGCGTGCCATGTATGTCACAAAGACTAGGCACCCGACACCACTACCGGCCAGCCACATTAGCCGAGCGACATGCCTGATGACTAAAAGATATGGCCCGCATGTTCTGGATGCAAGATGTTCAGCCTACGCATAGGCGGACACCGACAACTGAGGATGAGTTGTGTACCGACTTAGATTACCCTTTGGCGAAAAGGCCAGTGGCACTATGTCGTGTGGGCCTAGCTTTTGTGGAGCCCGTGGGATGATGATGTCCCCCATCACGAGGAGACACGTCGCGGTGATTCCGAAGGCCGAGCCTGAGGGAGGACGACTGGGGATCTGCATAATGGGGACGAGGCTAAGCAAAGACTCGATGAAGAAGTGGAGTACTTGATTGATCGCGGAGTTTCACCACCCACCTTTGTGTTTTGTGATTGTATGAACACCGGGGACAATGTTCGATTTTAAGTGTGGGGTAAGTAGTTAGGTGGTGCCGAGTTTTGTCTTATCTTGTATATAATCGCATGTTCTCTTGCCGTGTTTGGAAAAATAGTGACCTCATATGTGTATGTTCGTATTGTAAATATTTCTTGTTTGTGAAGGTGTGTGTCGTTGAATGTCATAGCTGCTGTGTAAATAGTTTTGTTTAAATTATCGATATTTTTTATTTTTTTTAGTTTTTTTATTTTGTTAACTATTTTTACTTTTGGGATTTCTCGTGAGTTTGTTTTCATTCTTTTGCCGAGAAGAGTCCCAGGTTTGAACCGAAGTAAATAGTGACCGTTCCTATGATGGATGGATTACGACCGACTTAAGGGAAATGCGCGATGTGGAGTAGTTATTTTAAATTTTTGGTGTGTTGTTGTATCCCATGCATGTTGCTACTCTATGGCTACGAAATCTTGGCCAAGTTGTACATAATATTTATACTCGCAAAGATGATTCATGAAAGCATGCAAATTTTTGTACATATGTGAGACAAATAGGCCATAGAATTCGATTCTAAGGTGATCGAGGCTTTTTTTCTAATTTTGAATTCCTGTAATTAACATTAAAGAGATCCAGGAAGGATGTCTTGAGCTGAGCATGTGCATCGAGTGTATAGTGAGGTTTGGTTATTCCATGCTATTGTGAAGTACATAGAACTTGCCTCGTTGTGTGTGTACGAAACGAAATGAAGGAAGGTAGTGCAGGAAAGGATGTGGTATGCTTTGTTTAACCAAAATTTTTCTTTGCTTTCCTTTTCTTTTCGTATCCACCTTGAAGAGTAAATCCTAGTTAGCTCCATTGAGCCTTTAGCCTATATTTTTCTTTCTTTGTCAAAAAGGGTGGGAACCAAGTTTAACCCTTCTTTTCATTGTCCGTAAACCTAATCCGAAGCTCTTAAGTGCTCAAGAAAATATATAATTCTTCTGTCGTGTAAAGGAGTGAAATGATGAAAAGAAAGAAAAAGAGTCAAAGGTGTACGTGCTGTATTTAAAGGAAATAGAGTTGTATAACTTATCTTTTTTGTGGCTTAGCCTGGTGTGTTAAAGCAGTTGGGTGACAAAATAAAGAAAGACTTCAAGAAAAGGAGGAGGAAGGAAGATAATATGTCCGTAATGTGATGGGATGTATTGAAAAAGCGCTTAAGGATGCTAGTTGCTATTATTGGTTAGCCCAAGATATACTAGTTCCATAGCTGACATTACAACCCGTTAAGTCCTACGAGATCTTACATCACGCGTCCTTATATTAGTGGAGTAATACACTGTGGTGCGTGCCCGCGGGTCATAAATAACATACTCCATGTGAATTCTTTTGGGAGAGAGAGTGAAATTGTGTGTACATGCCCCCGCATGAAATGTTTTAGAGTTCATGTGATTTAAAAGAGGGGGAAATTCTCTTGTGATGTGAGGGCACATGCTTGACGAAAGAATGAAATTCGTGGCCTGGATATCTTGGTCACTAATTTGCATGAGTTTGTCAATATCGAGAGTCGATTCTGAGCCTAGGGGGTCTTGATTTGTTAAGTGTCATTGTAATGATGATACTATGCATGTTTTCTTGATGATTTGTTATGAAATAATTCCGTATAATCAGAAATTTGATTGTCGAGCCAAAGTAGCCATGATGGGATATCAATTTCAGAAGGTGTAGAGTATTGTTCCGGGAGGATGAACAAGATTTATGTGGGGTAGGGTATCTCGGGGCATATTTATATGCCCAATTGATAACAAATGCACGCTTTTGCCTTGTTTATCCAACAATGTGTGTACATTTCGCATGTAAATTGTAGGGAAGTGTGTGAATTTATACTAACCAACATGATTAGCGTTGTTTGCAGAAAACATACTTTTATGGAGTTAAGATGCATGTAGGGAATTGAGATGGACTCAGAACGAGCAAGGGAAGGTGTGGAGAAGCAAGAATTGGGAGGGCTCACGATGGAGCGTGACACGCCGGCCATCACGGATGCACTCTGGCCCGGAGATATAAATTCAAGAAATTCCGTAGAGGGTCCGCGATCGTAGCCGTGGCACGCCGGAATTAATTTCCGTACCTTGACATTCGCTGAAGGTCCGCTGCTTGCACCGTGGCACCCTGGGCATGCCCGCTGCATGCCGCGGCCACGTTGGGAGCAATTACCCGGGCGGCCAACTTCCCGTAAGCCTCCGCAAGCATTGTGTCACTGAGGCAAAGGTTCGCGATGCACTCCTGCACACGTTGCTTGTTATTCCAGGAAAATTATCCCTAGTATAATAGAACACTTTAGGTTCATTTTTAATTATTCCGACTTGGTGGAGCAAGAACGTGGTTACAGGCACAGAGGATGAAAATTTTAGGTTTTCTCTATCCCTTTCTTCTTCTTTCAATTGTTTGCATGATTTACATTCATTTAACGATGTTCAATCCACAAATGAGTGGCTAATTCCCTTCTTGCCGAGGCGTGAATCATTTGTATTGAAATGTAATTAAGGATTATCCGTTGCTTTCATCTTTTCTTCTATGGTTGTTCTATTTAATTCTTGTTCTTACCGTACAATATCTCGGCCAACGTTAATGTAAATCCAAAAAGTCCTGGCCACTCTGAGAGGGCACGAAACTCGGAAAGTTGTGAATTAATAGGATATGATCTTTTCTTGGTTTGAAAATTGAATATTGGATACACTGTGGATAGAAATATACCGACCAGATTAGTCAAGTGGAATCGGTTTTGTATGTATAGAACATGAATTTCTTCTTATCACGTAAAATGTAGGTGGAAGGTCTATGATTCTTAAGTTGGGTTAAATACGAGTTTTAATCCATGTGCATAAGATCCGACTAGCAACCTGAGGAAAGATAAAACCATGTATGTCGATACTTAATTTCTTTACATGTTCGTTTTAGCTCGCACGCTCAAATTCATTGTTCAGACTCACTTGTATACTTATTCTACTTTAGTATAAAAAGTTTCCAAAATATAAAACTCTTGTCACACTCGTTGTCTTCATTGGTTGAAAGCTAAGGTAAATTAACACTCGAGAAGGTTTTACCTCGTAGCCCACCCTCGTGGGTTCGACATTCCGGTTCTTAAAAAGGGCCACTATATTACTTGTACAACCTGCATAATTCTGCGGCTCACTAATTTTCATTTCAAATATAACTAGATAGCATGGTGGTCTTGTTGGCCCGCATAGATCCTTTTTGTTGCCCATCATGATATTTATTTTTATTTATTGTGTGGCTATACGACCTTGTCGACCGGATGCCGTTACAACCAAGATATAGCCCGTTGTTTTCTTGAATTGAGTTGCGTGCATGCACCGTGACGTGCATAAGCTCAGCGATCATCCAGAATCCAAGGTGGCATAAGGTGCGCTCATGCCTCCCCTTTAGGTGGGGCGTGACAAACTTTGTATCAGAGCAAAAGTCATATCCTAGGGAGTCTCTGCAAGCCGTGCATAGTAGAGTGCCTTGTTTATAAATGTGTTGTGGACCACATTCTATAATCGGAGGCTATGAGGAATGATAGTATGGTTACCCCGCCTTCTTCTCAAATCGCAGGCTATGCACTAGAGTTGTTTAGGTCGAGTCCCTAAGCTTATATTTTTATGCTCATTCAGAATAACGCTTGATATAAGACGTACCTACACTTACCAAAAGAAGATAACTACAAGAGAAGGAGGAGGTAATAGTGAAGTACCACAATTGGGAGACAAGCTAGCCTAAGGGCTTAAGTAGACGTCTTTTACATTTCCCCATCATCCTCCCGAGGCACTGTGAAGTTCCCTAAGGCAACAGATAGGCTTACTTCTATCCCCGATTCTTTCTTCTATTTCGCAATAGTACCTTAGAATAATATACATATGAGTTGGATTATCTACTAGATATTTAGAATTAGACGTGGAAAGAGTTAAGGTTGCACCACCCGAAACATACAAGTGGATTGTGTAAGGTTTGTACCTTCAACCTTTAGAATTGTTTCCACTCGCACCCTAGCCCCTGGCATAGAATGATAAGGTCACCTCCTAGTTTATTCTTTCAAAGATAACAGAAGTGAAGGTAGAAATGCCATGTTTCCTAGAATAAAGAGTAAATGAAGGTCAGGATTGTTGACTTCGGAGATTTCAAAAATGGTTGAGTCCCCTAGTGTTTACAATGTTACCTAAAACTTCACAAAGAAGTAAACCAAGAGAGCGGGCGCAGGCTGCCAACAACACTTGGGTTAGCGTGTGAGAGTGTCCATCAGCAACAAACCCCCCAACAATATTACTGTTTCAGTCGGGGGCCAGGGTCGATTTTGAGGCATGCTAATGATGGTAGAGCATATTCCGCAAGATAATGGTCATGGCCTTAGTTTGTGATATCAAGACTATGAGATCATATGAACAAAATGGGCCCGCGCAAGTGTGTTAGAAGGAATACAGTCGGTAGATTTAGTTAGTAATATCTTTAACAAAGGTGAGACGAAGGCATGAACCCCGCAGGGTTCCGCCTTAAGGGAAGAAAGTGGAAGGCACGAGTACTTATCTCCTGGGGGAGAAAGAATCACACCTGTGTTAAAAGTAAATTGACAGCATGTGACCACCTACGAATGTGGAGAAATAAGAATTGGGTTGACAAAGCTAAGAGATAGTGAGACAATAACCTAGAATGCCGCAATGTCACCGCTCGGGCCAGGAGGTAAAGGAGGGCCGACACAAACTTTAACCTAATACATCCTAGAGACAAGGTCTAGTGCTATTGGCCCTCATAATAGCAAGGGTGGAGTCACAAAGACCTAGAGGTCACCCTGTGGTTCCAATGGTGGCGTAATCTCACAATGTATTTAGCCGTGGTGCACCATGTCGCAAAGAGAGACCTACTGATGGTACGAGAAGAGGGAAGATATCATTAAGTTGTAGTGTAGAGCTCAATGACCAAATAAGGAAAGTCAAGTGCAGGAACCGAGCAAACTAATTCAGGAAATAGCCGTACAAGCAGGGGAGGAGAGCAAATAACATGAATATAGTTATAAGGTTAACTTGTACCAGGGTAAATTGACCTCATTTGAATCAGCAGATAGGGAGGCTAACGCAGATCAACTTCATGTCTCATGAATAGAATCATGTTTCAATAAAGTTTATTCCGAGTTAAATGTTTAAGAAGAGTCGCGCTCGCGTAGTCCCCAAGTACCTTATAAACTCTAATGGAGAGGCACAACTCGCAGTTTGTTCTCGGGAAACTCTAGAAAAATTGGAGCGTGACACTAATATAGGTATGGTTTCTGTCTCCAAGCAACAACCAAGTGAGCACACGGTCGTATGCCCGAGACCCTGTTATTGGTAGAAATGTAGGTCCTCTATATGAAGACTTGAAGCAGATAAACTAAGGTTAGTTGAGCCAACATGCTAATACATCAACCAAACGAAGAAAGCCAAACCTTCGTGAAGGGCATATCGCCAACTTAGGTTATCGTATAGCGAGGAGTTGAAGATTGGAAGGTGATCGGGTATTCCTCGGAAACTCCAATAAGGAAGGGCGTCATGGAACCAAAGGAAAGCAAGCCCACCCCCTAGACTCACTAAATCGTATCGAATTCTCCGAGAGCTAGGCCAAGTGGTCTATGAGATAGAGTTACTTTCTGCAAGCTAGGATATGTTCATTAATATTATGCAAGCCATAGGAGATTTCCTCCTCAAGTTGAACCAATTGGAAGAATTCAAAGCAATAAAAGTTGTTACCTTAAGGGGAGATAAATTCGAGAACCAAAGTTGTAACTTATTAGAGTATTGTGAGGGAATGGAAATGTAGCGTATATGAGTTGAAAAAACTATGAATGATGAAAAGTTGATAATTCTCAGCTTGCTCAGCCCCTAAGTGACGAAAATATACGTGATTCTTAGCGGAACTCATTTAAAGTATAGTAGTTTCGGATGCTACATAAAATGACCTTTGTTGCTATTGTTACCGCTTGGGTACATACATATAATACTATTGTTTTATTTAGTCAGCAGATAGCGTTTCTCAGGAGGCACCCGTGTTGGACTTTTTTGCATTTCGTGCTCTCGGGAATAGTCCATATTATGAGGAGACTCTACCAAATTTTTTTGGCATTAGCTAAAAAGAGTTGAGTCTAAGAAGCTTTGAGATGACGTCTCGAGGAGGAATGTTCCTGGGGGAGATGTTAGACCCGAAAATGTTAATGAAGTAGTAGGCATACGCGTGGGTTGTGATGAGTAAAGAGCTCTCAACGCGTGTGGGAAAAGTCCCGGAGGCTCTGCCGAGCGAGCCATAACGTGAAGGGCTGTTGCGACGCGCTAGCTCATCGGTGCTTTGGAGAGTGCTACAGGCTGTGGGGATCAACGCCTCATAGGCCTAAGACGACTGGCCCTTGGCGCTTTGAGCGTTGGTGCCGCCTGGTATTTTGGCCAGCCGCGGGCGCCGCCTAGGCCACTCACCCTTAATATATATATATATATATATATATATATATATATATATATATATATATATATATATAAGTTCTTTCATATCAAATCATTTACAACATATTCTCTTGCCAAAGAAAATATAGAACACGATTTTCATCCAAATTTCCCTCTCGATTACACCGCTAAACATGGTCCAAACTCAAATTAACTTCAAGTATTGAATTTTAATCCTACAGGAGCATCACTACTGATTTATTTTCTAAAAATACACTGCAAATTGGGACTCCATCGAGCAAAAGTTGTCGAATTGCTCCAAACTCGATTTCTAAACGATCACTGTGCATCAAGTAAGTATTTCTCCTTCAACCCTCGAAAATATGCTTTGTACTTTATTTTACGTAATTGAATTATAGTTACATAATATAAAAATTATCATTTTAAGTTGTGCACTGCAGTTAAGAAACCACGAGCCATACTAGGATTCATAACTTGTGATTATTTCCCCAAATTTGGCTTGGACAAGCCCTAATGAGCCATCCTACAAGTTGTAGTATGAAACCATGAGTCGTAGAAAGGCTTGTGAAGCCCGTCCCCCGCCGAATTTGTATTGAACTGCCTCTTTCTCCCGCATAATGGTTGCAACTCGTAAACACCCGACGAATACAAGATAAAACTCATCGGTTATTCAAGCAAAACCAAAGTCGAGGTATGTAAGGGATTAACCCTTGGCAAGTTATTCTCATCATGTTGTTACGCTCTTATGTTTCTCGAATAGAAATAACTATTCCATATGTCACAGATAGTTGGCACATAGTGTATTTGTGATTAGACATGTTAAATTAGCTGTTGTCGTATAAAGATCTGATATGCTTTGATTAGCTTTATTGTAGATTGCTGCTATATATGTTGTGGTTAGCCGCTAGAAAACATATATGATTATATTGTACAAAGATCCTCATCGAAAAAACATTTGAAGTGTGATATGTGCTAGAAGCGTCAGAAACTCTTCTATTCTCCGGGCCTCACTGTAGGGATTAGTAGGATTGTATGTTTTATTGCCGTGCCCGGACCTTAGAAGCTCGTGTATAGTTATCTGCTCGAAAGGTAAGTTCAACAACATAGGCGCAACTAGGTGATTTAACTACTAGTTTGGCGCCCCGTATTGTCGGGGGGAAAGCACGCTAGGCCATTTGGGGCGTACTCTCACGCCCTGGTGGTCACAAATTTAGATAGGAAGGCCATACTTAGGGTCAATAGCCTAGGGTTGTCTAGCGGTATTCCGTCCGCAAGGGACGAAGATGAGGTCCGAGGACCTTATACGCCCATTCCATGGCCGGACTATTTTTATGCCGTATTAAGTACCACACCCCCGACGAGCCTTATGCTCCTAAAAGGGCGGACAAGAGTCCACCGAACCTGCATTACGCCTACGCATCAGAGCCAAGCGGGCTCATTTGCAGACCTAGGGGGACAGTAGGTTGGCTATAGCACCAGAGAGGATACAAACCTCGATAGGTATAAAGATTGAGGTGTACCTGCCAGGCTTATGGAGGTCCCGATGGGTTATTTTTGTGTTGTTTGTACCTTCCGTGATTATAGGGTTAGGTTAGGTTCTTGTTTGTATTCTTGTGTGCTAGCTATAAACTTATGAATATATGGTTGTACAAATATAGCTTACATACGTGTAGTGCCTTGTTAGACGCAGACAGCGAATGAGCTCGCTTATAGGTTAATCTTTCGCCCCTCTTTCTCTCTATTTACTTTTAGTCTTTAATAGCTTACGTATTACCTTACATATTCGGTACATATGTACGAACCTACTCCCGAGCACTTCATTGTACTTGCCTCACAGTTTATCTCAATTTTCTTTAATTTTTATCTCGCCTCGCATTGTAATTTTCATATTTTTACCTAAACTACATCGTTTAGGATGTTTTCAGGAGGGATTTTAAAGGAGTAGTTGACCCCTCCTAATTCCTTCCGTGAGAACCAGATAATAGAAGTACGATCTACGCAAGTATTTCTCTCAAAGCAAGCTAGGGCTTTTGAGTTTTCTTCGTATCTCAGTTCTTCTTAGGGAATTCAACTCCGTATAGAGGTACCAAACAAGGAATTGCTCTTCCTCACAGGCCCCAAAACCCTTCTATAATTTCTTTATCGATTCTAGCCCTAAATGTCGAAATAAGGTAATTTTTAGCCCTAAATGTAGAGATTGTAGGAGATGATTTAGGCATTTCTCTTGAAATGAACCAAATTTTTATCCTCACTTTACCTACCTTGAATGTTGAATCCTAGTGAGCCCCATCGGGATTGCTCACCTATTCTTTGGATAGCTACAACATGAGCTTATTCCCTTTTCTTTCATTAGCCTTTGAATTTGATCTAAAACACCGGCGCTTAAGTGAAAAATTCCAAAGAGGAATGAGTGAGAAGCGTGAAAAGAAGGAGAAGTAGAAGTTGTGAAAGTTGAGAAAAGGACAAAGGTACTGTAGTGAAAACAAGCCGATTATTAGTAGGGAGTAAGAAAATAAATGAATGAAAAATTGCTTAAGTACTCCTTACTACTAAGCTGAGTGTGCTTAAAGAAATGGGAACAAGAAGAGAAAATTCAAGATTGAAAAGAATGAGGGTGAAGTAAGAGAAGAGATGTCCTTAATGAAGGTTGAAGTTATTAAAAGCACTTGGGGAAGATAGCAACTATTACTGGCAAGAATAGTACCTAATTGCCCCTTTAGCTTACATTACAACTCATTAAGTCCTACTTGATCTTATGTTCATACATCCTTAAATTAGTGGAGTAAAATACTAAGGGCAAGCTTATGGTTCACTACATGAGGCATGTGAATTCTTTGAGAGAGGAGCGTAGTTCTATTCATATACCCATACATGTTGAGTTTTAAAACTTGCGAGTAAAAATGGGTAACTCTTGTCAGGAGGGCACATGTTTAATGAAAGATAACATTCATGTCGATTTCCGACGTTGAGTTGCATGATTCGCTAAGATTGAGAGTCAATTCGAGGTTAGTAAGTCTTAACATAGTTTTACTTAATTTTAATGAATAAAACTTGCATGCTCTATTTGTAACTTGCTATCTTACATAGTCATTATAGCCGTAGCTTGAATTTTCTTGCTAAATTAATGTGGTGTGAGTCTTCATGTGCATGAGATGTAAAAGGTTTGTTCGAGGAAGAACAAGGTTTTATGTGTGGGGTTATGATCTTGGGCATAATTGCATTCCCAAGTGTTACTTTATCACTTAGTTTAGTCATGTTTTTTTATTTATTCACTTACATTCTCATGTGATTTGATGTAAATTTGGGTATGTACTAACCAACATGATTAGTCCTAGTTTTGTAGGTGTAAAATGCATTTGAAGGACTAAATAATGATGGGTGAAGATAAGGAATGGGTTTGGAAGCAAAACTACAAAAGTTAGCTAGAAGAGGGTAGCAAAATGTAATGCTCGCGCGATGTGGCCGTGCCACGCCGCCATCGCGGCAAGCTCGTTGAAAAATCCAACTTTTTATACAATTTCTAGAATGCTCGCTGATGTTCGTGTCACTGAGGTCAATTAGCTCTGGCCCGTGACACGTGAGTCGCTTCCACCACATGCCAAATTTTGCATTTTTTCAAAGATAGTATGGGGCTGAACCCTTTTCGCTTCTAAAATCGAGAACACGCGATACTCGAAAACCGAAGGAGGCGCGAAGGAGACTGGAGGAACTCCTCTTTGCCCATCTTTTCTTCATTTCTTTCATCTATACTTGTAAGTAAACTACTCTAAACATGGTTTTGAGTATTTACAAACATGGTGGCTAGAACCTCCATCCGGGCCGAGGCCATGATATGATTGTATTTGCTTAGATTTGTTTTGGGTTGAGTTGTTAGTTGTTGTTTTGTCTTACAATATTTATTATCGTTGCTTTTATGCCATCACCATGGAAACAAGTGGGTTAAGCCTGGGTGGAAGCTTGAAGAGCAAACCTAGGCAAGAACATAAGAATGTAGGAAGCAAGTTCTTGTCTTTTGATAAGATTTTGAGGTTAGATAGGAATATACCTATTTTACCTTGCTTGGTTACTAAAATGGGATGAGCTAGAAACCAACTTAGAATTATCACATCACCACTCATAGAAGTAGTTGTGAAGCTAAGTTCGGTTAAATGATTAGAGGTACGAAAGTCCCTAATCAAGGGCATGAACCCCACAAACCACATCCACGTAGTGAATTGCCCACAAACTAGAAATGACATCCTCGCTCAACGATGTAGTAGTGAGGCTAGTTTTTCGTGTTTAGAGGTTTGGAAGACCATGAACATGCAATTCCAATTATGTGAGACAACAATTGATCATCTCATACTTAACCCATTATGAATTGTAGCATTGCATGATTATCCGGCCTTAACTCTAGTTTTGTTTTGTATTGCTTCCAGATTATTTCATGTCATCACTAAGATTTAATTATAATTTATCGAAAACTTCTAAAACCGACTTCTTAACTAACACTTGAACTTGATAATTTTCTGAACTAGTTCCTGTGGGTTCGACATTCCGGCTCTTAAAAAGGGCCACTATATTACTTGTACGACTCATACACTTGCGGGCTCATCTCCATGAACTTGTTGCTTATCATTTCTAGGGCCTCTCAATTTTCCTCTTGCTGAATTCTCAATGCTTCCATCTCCTCCTTCATTGCTTCTATTTGCTCAAGGACCTGTTTTATCATGTTTTGTATCCGAGCTTGGCGTTCCAAGTCCTCATTTTCATCATTCCTATAT
>JACEIK010002419.1:29589-42528 GCA_018107945.1 Datura stramonium
CTATTTATACTCTATTTTTAACTTTAAATTTAGACTTAAAAATAAAAAATAGATTGAAACACCAAACTCTAACTTTAAATTTAAATTTTAGAGTATTTAGATTTTAGAGCGAAAAATAGAGTTGGGGTCATGGTCCCGGAGATCCATTAGAATGGCAAAATAGAAAGCGGAAGATCTTGAAGCAGAATAGTAAGTCCTCGGTCGTCGCAACTTTGAGTTCATTTTACTAGTGTAAACAACGACTAGATGAACCACAACCGCAAAATCACATTGAAAAACTGGCAAAATGTTCTCATTTTTCCCTCTTTTAGCCGTATCGCATTTGTGCTTCAGCTTCCTGTATTCAGTTCAAGGCAGCTACTTTGATCAAGAATTCGCCAAGCAGGTACTGAGCTCAGCAAGGAAAGATAAAGATTGGTTAGTATCCATAAGAAGGAAAATTCACGAATACCCAGAACTCAGATTCCAAGAATATAATACCAGTGCCCTCATTCGTAGTGAACTCGATAAGCTTGGGGTTTATTATGAATACCCTTTTGCCAAAACTGGTTTTGTTGCTCAAATTGGCAACGGTTCTCCCCCTGTTGTTGCTTTGCGAGCTGATATGGATGCCCTTCCTATGCAGGTTTGTCCCAAATCCTTAGCAATGTTCTGCAGACTCAAATATATTTTTTCCTATCAAACAATAAACTCTACCCCAATCTCGAATTAGTTTGGTCCAGTGGCTGAGCCAAGAATTCAAATAAGGGGATTCAAAAAATAAAATCTTATATACAAAAAGATTCAATTTTCCCCTATTTACATAGTATAAATTTTCAACCCCCCTGGTTGGGTCCATTGTACTATCTCCTGTATCAAATCCAGAGGATACAATATAGTTAGATTGTTTTTACACTGGTCGTCAGCCGCTCAGCCTATCAAAATACTCCAACTTTATTTGGAGTTGTGACCGGCTATTTTGTGAAGGTTATATAGGCGGAGTTAGAAAGATTCTTACTAGTATGCATATTTAAGTGTGAAATGTCCTTGATATTGATCTCGAGTGAATATAACCGTAGGAACTTGTTGAATGGGAACATAAGAGCAAAGTTAATGGCAAAATGCATGGATGTGGACACGATGCTCATACGACTATGCTTCTTGGTGCGGCTAAGCTGCTGAATGAGCGGAAGGACAAACTTAATGTGAGTTTTGTTGATGTTTGGTTAAAAGGAACTTTACTCTTCACTAGTACTGTTTCACTTGGAATGTAACTAGTGCTTGTGTGATTCTACAATGAAAGATTCTTTGCACTATATTGACCAATGGCCAGATTGACTTGTTCTTAAAAGTGATAATACTATCCGTTGTGCTTCAACTTCTCATCTATGTCTACATGTCATGGTCCTTTGGAGCTTATTACAAAAAGAGGCATTTTTTACACAAAGATGACTGTAGACAATAACATTCTTTTATGGAGGGGATATTATGTGTACTTTGTCTAGCTAATGAAAGAGTAGACTCAAGAGGAATTGACAAACAAGATATCTTATTATTTTCTTACAGATTCTGTTCATTTGTTCATTACTTGTATTCTATTGTTTGAGAAAAAATACATAGAACAGTTAAACAAGAGCTTCTTATATGTTCATCTAAGGCAGGTTAAGAGATCTTGTCATCTATAGAGCTTGCAGTTTTTTCTTTTAAGTTACCAGTTTCAAAAAAAAGACTTACAGTTTTTTGAGTCATCCCAATGTTTGTGCAAGATAACTTACAACACTGGTGAACTGCTCAGTCCTCGCCCACACAATTGTTTCTGTACTCCAAACCAGTGTTTGATCTTCACTTAAATTTATCCAGAAATATATTATAGTATTTAATAGGTGAAATTAAAGGAATACAGAAGCTACCTCTGTTTAGTGGTGCATGATAGGAAATTTTTATCTGTATACCTTGGTATACCATTTGCGGTCAACTATAAGTCTTGCAGACTTGGGACAAAATGATTGAGAAGTTGGAGAAAGATTGTATTTTGATAGAAGGAAATATCTCTCTTTGAGAGTCTTTCAACTCTGGTAAATCGTGTCCCGGTTTCTATTTCAAGTTGTGTTCTAACTCCCTTTCCTTCCATGCATTGTCGGAGAAGTGGGGAAGAGTAGACCCGGTCGAGATGGTTGGAGTCAGAGATGCTCCCTAATTGAACATTTTCGTGCAGCCACTCGACTTGTTCTTTGCTGAAGAGAGCAGGTTCACTTGTGGCTGTAGCCACCAAACCCCCCGATAATCTGGTTCTTTGCTGGGTATCCAATTGATTTCCATGCATCCTCCAATATGTCTCTGGAAAGGCCAAGGTCTGCCCTTTTCTGTCGATAATCACTGGTTGAAGTTGTTGACATTAGAACAGAACTTTTTGAAGTGGTTATCAATAGTTGAATTAACATCATGAGTTTCTTCATACTTTTCTTCTCTTCAAACTTCTAAAGGCCTCATAATTGGAGGGACAGGTTTGATTCCCTGAATTCTTCCTCTAAGCTCGTTGAGACCTTATCAAGGCCCAAAAGGAACTTAGAGTTTTTCTCCTTTTTCAAAAATCTCCTTGAATCTTCTGGCATTCAGAATCAGGACTTTCAAAATTAGCCAGTCGTTTCCAGAAATGGCCGAGAGCACAATAATATTGGTAACCGACATATCACCTTGTGGGAGATCATGAAGAGCACATCTAGTCAAAAAAGTTAAGCTGCATTTTTATTGTTTTAACATGTCTCCTTTGGAACAGTCTGAACTTCTTAGCAGTGTCATAAAAAGGAAGTTTTTCCCTATTTCATTGTCGATGTTGCTAATTAACTAGGACATGACCATATTCTTCTATGATTCTCAAAATCTGAATTTGGATCATCCTTCCCTGGAGGACTAGTAGTGTCCTAGGAAAGATGATCTAATCATTTTCTACAAGTGCCAGTTACCATTTCTTGGATCTCTCTGTATAACTACATCTGCTTCATCTGTTTTGAACCACACTCTTTGATTACTTGTCAGTCTGTAATTGTCTGAATGATACTATTAGATTTTTCTTTTCAAATTCATAAGAATGCATTTGTCACATGACACTGCTAAAGCACTGTTCAAATTCATCTAATCTGCTTTGTCATTTGTGTGGCATCATACAATATCAGTCAATATCTCTTTTTTACTAAACTCGATTTTATTGTAATTCTTATGTAACCACAAAGGGAACCGTGAGACTTGTTTTCCAACCTGCGGAGGAAGGAGGAGCTGGTGCAAATCATATGATAAAAGAAGGAGCTCTAGGTGGTGCAGAAGTTATATTTGGTATGCATGTTGATTTTAAAAGACCTACAGGGAACATCGGCACTAGTCCGGGACCGCTTTTAGCTGCTGTTTCCTTCTTTGAAGCAAAAATAGAAGGAAAAGGTGGGCATGCTGCACAACCCCATGTATCTGTGGATCCAATACTTGCTACATCATTTGCAATTGTGGCATTGCAGCAGCTCATCTCAAGAGAAGTAGATCCTCTTCATAGTCAAGTATGTACCCCAATCTCAATTTTTTGTCCAGTGAGCGTTGTCAAAGCGAGGCGAAAAACATGTTAGCGCTTTGCGCCGCTTACTGTGTGCTTCAGTATCGTCAGCAAGACTATAAGACATACTTTTCCTTGCCAATGAGCGTCTCATGAAGAGGCGATACTAAACAATTGATATTTCACTTTATCATTATTTTTATCAATTTCTTTGTTCAAAATTTTGTTATTTATTTTTATTATTATTAGTCTTAGACTAAACATATATATTTGTATTTTTTCTCCATTTGTGTCTTTTTTCATTTAAGCACATACTTTATTTGGGCTTAAAGCCCAATGGACCTAAGAGCTTTTTTGCGCTTTTTGCTTTTGATAACACCGGTCCAATCCTTTGTCTTCTATTTTGCTTTAAGATGTTTACCTCATAAGAAATATACATTTCGGTGTGTTAATAATTATGTAGGAACATGTATTCCTTTAGGAACATTTCTTGTTTTGACAACTCAGTAGTTTTGAGGTGGAAGCTGTATAATGTTTGAGACCTCAAGCCTCATTTGATAGTTAAGCTGACTGATATTGAAATACTCACTTCTGCCTGAAGGTTCTTTCTGTTACTTATGTCAGAGGTGGATCAGCATCAAATGTAATTCCATCTTACGTTGAATTTGGGGGAACTCTGAGGAGTCTTACAACTGAAGGCTTATTTCAACTTCAAAAGAGGGTGAAAGAGGTACTTTGTTGAACCTCGACTCTTGCTAACTATCGACATCTACCAACTAGATTTTCTGTCTGTTTTCTTAACATATAGTTTGTGTTACAAATTTTAGTGATTTTTTTGAGTGATGTTTAATAGCCTTAAACTGATGGCCTTTTTAGGCCATTGGGAAATGATGGGTTACACGAACCTATGCAATGAACTAATAAGATTAAGGATGACTTCTTGAACACGTATCAAGACCCTTTATCCCTGATGAACATATAAGTGCCAGCTGAATGAATGACATAACTAAGGGCGCTCTTGCAGTTTGCCCATAAAGATGCTGTGTGATGTAGCTCTAACATTCATAGCGGATCATCTTTCCCTGCTTTGCTTCTCTTTGTTTTTCATAATCAATTTTGTTCCTCTCCTCAAAATAGAAGGTTATAATTAGTTTTACTATTGAATCCTTTATTTCTCGATATGTTGTCCCAGTAGATGCTAATTGTCTTCAATATCTTTATTTCTCGATATGTTGTTCCAGTAGATGCTAATTGTCTTCAATGTCCAGTATCTACCAAAATGCTACAAGTTCTTTCTAATAAGAACAGAACCTAGATTTCTTCTAGTAATTTGGTGCATTTGAAATACACATTTATATGGAGCCTACAGGTAATTGAAGGACAGGCAGCTGTGCATAGGTGTAAGGCGTACGTTGACATGAAAGAGGATGATTTCCCAGCATATCCAGCTTGCACAAATGACGAGCACTTACATCAACATGTAGAGAGGGTTGGCAAGCTCCTGCTTGGTCCCGAGAACGTCAAGGACGTTGAAAAGGTTATGGCAGGTGAGGACTTTGCCTTCTATCAACAAGTGATTCCTGGCGTTATCTTTCAAATAGGGATCAGAAATGAAAAAGTGGGCTCCACCCACCCGCCACACTCCCCTTACTTCTTTCTTGATGAGGATGTCCTGCCAATTGGAGCAGCGATGCACACAGCAATAGCAGAAACGTATCTGAACGATTACCAACATTCCACCGCAGTTTAGATAAATACTTTGTTGTTTGGCGGTCTCTCGAGTTGCATAAATGTTCCAATCAACTCATACATCCTGCACATTGTATATAATGTGACATAAATAAGCAAATATACAGTGATGACCATCTGTTCATGCCCCATTTCCATTTTCTTGATTGCCATGGTAGTTCTTGCGCTCTTTAAAATTTCTCTTATGCAACAAAGCATCAAGCAAGTAGCTATGTATGCTGATCCAAACGCACTTACAAAATGAATAATGACTATAGTCTGAAAACGCAAGTAGCATGGTAGTTACTGTCTTTGTGGCAGTTTGGTAGGATAGGTGTGGTGAAAATGTCACTATGTTGTCAACTCATGCAAACACTACCTTTTGGTGTTGAAAGCTAATCAGAATCTAGTGCATTTCAACCAAGGTAGTGGTAGGCAGAAGTGGATCCTTCAAATGCTAATAACTGGATTCAAAATTTAATATTTGTGAATTTCTTGAAGCATATATAGAGTTTGGGTCAAAGCTACAATGTTTTGCTGAATCCATATGTATTCTCTACGTCTGCCCTGTAAGTAGGCAAAAGATTTTCCTATATTCTTTTATGTTGCTATTTTCTCTTCTATTTTTCGTTTGTATCACAAATGAAGGGGGAATGTAGAATTGGAAGAGCCCATGTGAGACCAACTTTGAAGAATGAAGATCTTTACACTCAAATCATTAGCGCTTTAGCATCCTTAAAGAGTTAAAGTTTGATACAACCCATTTTTGTTCAAYWTACCAAGTKGTATTGCAAYTTCTTTTATAAKAGTGATGTTCGGGTCAACTTGCGCGYACCTCGACTARTCCACRAGGCACCCGCTACTACYTCTATCAAYACAAGYACTAAGTARCTCTGTCKGTCAWAAAATTTGGAYGGGAAAGAAATCACCTGGTGATTTTGTCTCCACTTGAAAACTAMTGRTTCTCGACCTWCTTCATTTGAGCAWWGAACTTAAAACTCTTATAAGRTTATTCTCTGTGCTATTAATATTCWTTATGTCCATAAATTTGGGTATCCCCTGCTTTGTGGAATCCCCTTTCTCCTTCCCCTCTTCCCAGAACACAGTTCAACTACTATACAAAAAGAAGGAATTAAATAAGATTACAATTAATAGGTACCCTTTATGCAGTTAGTTCCCCTGCATGTGGCCTGCCATCTCACAGAGTTACCTTTTCTCTCTGTGTGTGTGTAATAATCGTACGACTCACAATTTTGCAAACTCATATTATTTTATGATACTAGTTTGATTCTCTCCGATCTCAGTATATAAAAGCTTGTTAGCTGGTCTCTCCTCACTAATCATAAGCAGAGACAATGGGTGAACAAGCTAAACAGGTTACTCATAACTATATATTTTCCTTTCTTGAATTTCTTTCATTTGGTGAAATCTGAAATTATGAGAAAATGTTCATAGTGGATATTTATGTTTTGATAGGAACCAGCAAAGGATGAGCTTAAAATCGAGGAAAAGAAGGACAAGAACACAGAGGAGAAGAAAGAAGAACTAAAACAACCTTCTCCTTTCATTTTGTATGTAGACTTGTATTGTTTAGGATGTGCGAAGAAGATTGAGAGGACCATTTCGAAGATTAGAAGTTTTTATCCTAACTCTAATTCACTTTGCTCCTGAATCATGTTCTAGTCAGTTTGCGTGCTCCTTGACTATTCAATTGTGTTTTTGCATCTTTTTCTTCTAACGTTATTTTAGAAAAGCATCAAATGTATATTCAAATGGAGCAGGGGTTGAGAGAGTGACGATAGATATGGCGCAAAACCAAGTGACAATAAACTGAGCGATAGAACCGCAATCAGTGTGCGCCAGGATCGTTAAGAAAACAAAGAGANCCAGGATCGTTAAGAAAACAAAGAGAAGAGCAAAAGTATTGTCGCCTCTGCCACAAGCAGAGGATGAAACTATTCCAGAAATTGTTGATTCACAGGCAATATTTTATACTCCTAAAGTATAACTTCTAGCTGAAGAATATATACATAAAGATCATAAAATGTTTGATCCATGTTTTAATAACTTTTCAGGTTAGTAGGTTGACGACGGTTGAGCTTATTGTCAGCATGCATTGTGAGGCGTGTGCCAAGCAACTTCAAAGAAAGATTCTAAAAATGAGAGGTTAGCACCGATCGAGTTCTTTAATGTTTTTGTTAGCCAAATTTTAAGTACACAGATCCAGTATTTTAAGTCAGTAGATGTGAAAATGTCATGATAAGTATTATACCGTGGCAAGTGAGTGCAAACTTGGTGTCTATAAATTTTTGCACTTAATTAAGTGAATTGCAAATTAGTAAGAATCCATGGTAAGTTGGTAACACATTGACAATTCTATACTCTATTTACATGCTCATAATAGATCAAACACAATCAAATCCATACCATTCATAAAAGTATATATAATAGGAGACCAATTTGTTATAATTAATAATCTTTTTTTCGTGATTAATTTAGGGGTGAGAACAGCAGAAACGGATCAGAGCTTAGGGAAAGTAATAGTGACAGGAAGCATGGACACCAACAAGCTTGTTGACTACGTCTACAAGAGAACGAAAAAGCAGGCCAAAATTGTTCTTCAACCTGAACCCCGGAAGCATAACGAAGAATCAAAGAGTGAAGATCTAGATCCAAATCCAAATCCAAATCCAGGTGAAGAAGCTAAGAAACTTGAAGAGGAAGAAAAGAAAGAAGGTGGCAATGATATTAGTAAGGCATAGGAAGGAGAAGAAATCACCAATAAAATGATGTGTTATGGCCAGTCACTCTATGTCATTGAAAGAATCCCGCCTCCTCAGCTCTTCTCCTACCAAAAACAGTTAATTATGTGAAAAGATTATTTTTTTTATATTCAAATTATAAGTATTCATGGGAGATTATTTTCTCTGAATTTTGTGATATCACACAGGATGAGACTAATACATAAGATAATTGATGGATGACCAACTCCTATGTTTCTTGCACTTAATATCAAGCACCCGTCCATAGCACATACCATATTACCTAGTAAATGGAGTCATAACTATTTAAAATTATTAGATTAATTTAATATTTTAAAAACTATATAAGTTGCAAATAATTTATTGTGTACATATACTATATCAGCTAGTAAATGGAGTCGTAACAACAACAAAAAGATAAGAGAAGAGGAAACGACATTCGTTACAATGGCTCGTTTGATCAGCATATGTGTGACAAAATCACACATGGCCGGAGATATAGAAATTTCTTACACTGGTAGCGCATAATTTCCTAATACATTTATTAAATGGCCCTATTGAACGGTAGCTTGTGTGACAAAAGCACACTTAGGTCAATATAAAAGTTCAATTTTTTTTTTAAATACTGACAATGTAATATAACTTGAACTTAATCATATGTAGAGATAAATTGATACTAGCATTAGTTTCCTTTCTTGAAAAGTTCCAGACGATTTTTCTGGTCTAAATTTCTGCTCCAAAATATGTCGTAATACTCTGTATACGTGAAATCACGATAAATGGCTGAAGATCCATCTTCAGTTAAGGTTTTTGGAGCACTGATTATGGAACTATCAGAGGGACATAGGAAAGAAGCCACCGACATCCTTGCTTTGTCCGAATTAACAATAGCTCTATGCCATACACTTTTGTACTTTCCATTGCTCAACGCCTGCGGGATAAACCAAAGTCTTTCAAAAACTTGAATGTTTATAAAGTATACGTGATTATCTCATGTGAACATTGCGTATGCACTAGTAGAGATAACTTTAAAATCTGATAATTAGATATGAAATAGGAGTAATATATACCTCCAATTGATCACCAAGATTGATGACAAAGGCATTCGGCTGAGGTTTCACAGATAACCATTTTCCATCCTTGAGAACTTGGAGGCCTTCCACTTGCAAATCTTGAAGAAGGATAGTAAGGGCATTTGGATCAGTATGGGCTGGCAGCCCATAAGTGAGTTCAGGTTGTGGGCACTGAGGGTAAAAATTGATAGCCATATGTTGTCCTTGTTCATGACCCAACACATTTTTTATGCAATCTTTCTCAAGGCCCAGGCTCTCTGATATTGCTTCCTCCAATCTATATCCAAGCTCTCGAACTTGCATGCAATATCTGCTCACTATTTCCCTGTCCAATTAAGTGCAGAGTCAAATTAAGACAAACAAATTAGGAGGAGGGAGGAATTAAAAAATGAATTGTGTTTACCTGAAAGAAGAGGGATTAGAAGGCCATTCAGGGGCGTATTTGTCCAGAGGATAACAGTGCAATCGAAGATAATCTCTCCAATTATGAACAGTTTCCTCCTTCACATTAAAACTAGTTGATAATCTCATGGTCTTTGATGGATCATCTGAATACAACTTCATCTTTTCTTCCACAGGAAGATTGAAAAACTCATGAGCTACTCCTAACATTTCATCTATTACCTTCTTTGGTACACCATGATTTATTACCTAAAATATAAATTAAAAAGAAAAACCAAAATGACCTATGTTCCTGTGAATTATTCTGATATAAATTAAAACGAAAAGAGTAATACCACTTTATTAATTAACTTTTTATATGCATAAGTGAAATGGAAAAAATTAAAAGGGGAACCTGGAAAAAACCATAAAGACGACAGGCTTCGCCAATTTGATGAACTATAATGTTCCTGTCACTGAGAGACATATCAATAACCGGAACAAAATCTTCGCGGTCAACAACTTCAGAGAGACGGGGTCTTTGAGATTCAGGGCGAATGTAAGTTTGAGGAAGGTTTGTGTAGCTGGTACCACTAGAAAGAACATTTGTTGTTTTCATTATGTGAACAGAGAGAGAGAGCTAGCTAGCTGTGTATGTAGTTGAGAGTGCAAGTAGATATATAGTTTCAGGGAAGCTCAAGCTAATGTGTACACACAAATCACAATGCTTTTAGTCGACGTAGAATAAACGTGATACTGCCGACGTAAAATAAACGTGAGACTGCCGACGTAAAATAATCGTGACACTGCACAGACGTGTTTCCGCCGTTCCGGAACTAAAGACATAATGAAAGCTGGCTCTTATGGACATTCACTAAAAACTATTTCATTCTTTCTGTGGGCCCTGTAACAAAATATATTGAAAGCTCTAACTTTTATTATACATATATATAAATTGTGAAATAAAAATGAAGAGTTACATTTAAAAGTAATGAAAATAAATATTCGAAGATTTAAAAAAAAGTATAACATTAATTTTCAAGTTGGAAATGAAATTTGAAAATTGAAATTGTCTTTCGAATATGAATATAAATTGAAATTGTGTCAGGATCCCAATTGACGGATTGTGCGGGCACTTACTCGATTTTATTTCGACAGGAAAATTCCTTTTTTCAAAAATAACATGCGGAAAAATTTCATTCAAATAATATCTTTATTTCATAAGTCTCCGTAAAATATAAAATAAAATTATGCCATTAAAATTTCAAAAAAAAAAAAACCGACTCTCCCAAGAACTAGTCTAGACAGGTACAAGAGGTCTAAATGGAATATCGATAAATAAAAAGACACAGCTTCGCCAGCAGAGAAAACTCGGAAGTTGCTGCTGAATACGCCACGTCAATTATAAAACTTCAATCTATCACAACCTACACCAAGAAAAGGTGTAGCTAGAGTACTATACACCACATTTACTGGTAGACATCATCGACAGACTATAATTAGTTAAGCAACAACATAAAATTAATATGCAATCAATAATTCAGTTTAAACAACCACTCAAAAATTTATCAAGACAATTTATTTACGATAATTATTTAACCATGCATCCATATTTCTCTTATCCAACTTAGCCCTTAAGGCTGACCTGCACACTATTTAGACCTTGCTACAATGGTAACTTGACCTCTATCGCGGTCTCACCCCAGCGGAAACTCTATCGCTGCAGTGATACTGTTCTAGGCAGTAACTCGACTTCACTGGCAACCTTACTTCTTTCAACACCTCATCAATTACACAAGGTCTAACATCACACAAAACAGTAGCAATTTACACTCAATCAAATATACACTTCACCACCTTTCATCTTATCACAATTACTCATTTTATTTCCCTTTTCATGAAACATTCTCATAGTCAGGATCAACCCAACAACAACACCTAAATCACATTTACTCAATAATAAAATTTCGAGTACAAATATTAACTCATTCACAAACAAATTCCCCAAAGCACCAAGACTTACAATATAAGTAAGACACAATTATGCGACAAATCAAATACACGCTGAACACACGGTAATTAGACATGTCATTATTAGTTTCATCTCATCAAACGTCTGTACACATATCGGTGTTATACCTGTCACTGAACTCTGTCACACAGCCGTATGTATATCGAACATACCTATACTGATCTCCGTCTCACAGCCGTATGTATATCGTGACATACCTGTACTGCTCTCTGTCACAATCATATCATCGGTTAAGAAACTGTACTTTGATGAATTCAAAGTCGATTTGAGCTCTGTTTTGGGTGAAATTTCATATTTGAGTTCTTTACATTATGGGTAACATGATTTTCAAATAAAATTTCAGTTTTATCCTTGCGGGCTCGGGGTTGACTTTTTGGGCTTGGGATAGAAGTATATAAATATGGGTGTCCATGATTTTATTTTATTATGTAGAATGTGTATTTGACCAGATTTTAATCATTCGAAAGTGTTACAGAAGGGCAAATTCATAATTTGATGTTTGAGCTTCATTTTGAGGCAAGTAGAGATTTCTTGATTCTTTGAGGTTCAGAAAGAAGGGGAAACTTAGTCCCCAGTATGTTGGGCCATATAGGGTTCTGAGACGTATTGGCAATGTGACCTATGAGTTGGAGCTACCAGTAGAGTTAGCTTCGGTGCATCCGGTGTTTCATGTGTCCTTGTTGAAGAAATGCATCGGAGATCCATTTTTAGTGGTTTCGGTAGAGGGTATTGGAGTGAATGACAACCTTACCTATGAGGAAGTACCAGTTGAGGTCCCTGATCATCAGGTTCGTAAGTTGAGAACTAAGAAAGTATCCTCGGTGAAGGTTTTGTGGAGAAATCATCTTATTGAGGGAGCTATATAATGGCTAAGAACCCGTATCTTTTCCCTTCCGGCTCAGTTCCAGCTTGAGGTATTAGTTTTCTCCTTAGTACTCTATTCCGTTTCACGTCTAGTTCATATCTCTCAGTTCCTTTCATGTTTTAGCATGTATGTATGATTCATGAAATCAATTCAGCCATGTGTATAAGTCCGGAGTCAATCACTCTGTCAGCTTTCAGTTTCAGATGTTCGGTATATGGGATTGCAATTTTTTTTCTCAGCCTTCCAGTATGTTTAACCCACATTCGAGGATGAATGTTCCCAAGGGGGAGATAATGTAACACCCCAAAAGTTTCTTAGGTCGGACCCGAGACTTGCAGCAGGAAAATAATACCAAAATCAAACAATGAACCTCAATACAATTTGTTATAGGGTCTAACGGGTCGTTGGAGGTGCTCGTTGTTTCATGACCAGAGAGTTGTCAGAAATTTGCCCAGAACCCACGAGGGAATTGTACGGACCGTGGCTTGATTGAACTGACCGTTGAAACAGATTAAGAGAATTTCGAAGGAAGAATGAGAAAAACCAACGGTCCGTTGTTTGTTACCAAGGCATATATATAT
>JACEIK010002419.1:44610-59167 GCA_018107945.1 Datura stramonium
GTTCTATCAGAATGGTAAATACATGTCATTTGCAACAATAATTTAAAATTACATAGTTTAAGATTAGGCAACTTACTACTATAGTCCTTCTAATTGTAATAATAATTTAACATCATCAATAATTATGGTGGAATTTCTTAATTAAAGGTCGGGTTTAAGCTCTGCTGAGCCTATGTTAGTGAGTGCTGTGGGACTTTTTGTGCAAATTTAAATTTAGTCGGATGAAAAAAAAGAGAAGGAAGTAAATTAGAAATTGTTTATAAACCAAACTAGCCTTTGGCCCTTTAAGCCAGTAAGCTTCTCATACGGGATGGTGAAATCGGAAAAAAAAAGAGAGGAACTTTTGTGATTTTGTTTGATGTGATTGTTCTAAGCTTAGCCCATTCAATGGCTGTGCCGTATATATATCCAGAGTATCCGTGAAGCATATTAATGGCAGCTTTCTCGCGATATATCAAAAGGGCGTTCTGCATTTGAATGCGTCAGGTGCACTATGAATAACCCTTTTGTCTTGATAACTCCAATACAATACATTTACTTAATTTTTCATATTGTTTTTGTGTGTATTTGTTCATGTAGTGTTGTAATCCATAACCTCTCCACTGTAGGGCTAGTAAGTATAGCATTTTTGCTGGAATAAGAAGAACCCAACTTGACAGACACATGTATTTGTTACTCAAGGTTAACCCTGCTTTCACCATGGAATGGTCTTCGTCTCATGCGTTATAAGCACTGCTGTTTGTGCATGTTGGTGCACTATTATCAAAATACTGGAACACACTTTGGTCATTTCTAGCTGCTTATACTTTTTACCCTTTTAGTGCAGGTTCTAACATGAGTTATTGAAATAAATTACAATAATACTTGGTAGATAATGTAAGGTGCACATGAGTCTAAGAATCTTTTTATCTTGAGTTGAACACTTTAATGCCTGTGATGATTGTTTCTCATAAATCATGAATGATAGATTAACTTGTTTGATTATTTATGTGCCATAAGTTCAAATACAACTGAAATTA
The DNA here is from genome assembly GCA_018107945.1 of Datura stramonium. Lineage (NCBI taxonomy): Eukaryota > Viridiplantae > Streptophyta > Magnoliopsida > Solanales > Solanaceae > Datura > Datura stramonium. The sequence goes on from JACEIK010002419.1 coordinate 45,630, forward strand.
TTGCTGTATAAAATGAGATTTTAGTTGGTTACGCTGTTAGTAGAAAATGAAAAGATGTAAAAAGATCACAAACATAATAAGAAAATAGAGGGGGAAAAACCTCTTTCTTCCTATTGAAACTTTGGATGTGTTTTTCTTTACTACACTCTCTCAACATATAATACAAAGGTCTTCAAAATACAATATTTGTTGAAACATCACTTGAGTGAGGAAAATAAATATGAAACACGAAACCAAAAAGATTTACATTTTTGAACACTCATCACTCTCTATCTTACCAATCAACAAAAGAAAGAATTTCAATCAATCAAATCCTATAACTATCATTCTCTTTCTGTGTAAAATCAAAAGAAAATGTTCAAAACTTTTATGCTGCTGCCTGCAGCAAGAATTGAAAATCTGATCTTTGACGAAGGAGGGTAGGTGGTTCCACATCAGACAAGTTGATATTCTGGAAGGATCGCGATATTTCTTCTATAGAGAATGGTATGCTGTAGTTTGGAAGATTAGTTAGTTGAAGAATGCAAGTCAGTTTCTTTTGTGTGTTTAAAGTTAATTACCTTGAATCCACATCAAGCAAGAATGTATTATTTGGAATGCTGGCCGAGTCTTCCAATGTTAGTGCTCTCATCTTGCTAATGACCTGAAATTCCAAAAATGATCAGCTGTTGATCTGCTGAACAAAGAAGCAGTTCTCTTGAATCTTGAAAAATATCTATCCAAGGTCTGCTTGAGGGTTTGCTCAGTGTTGCTTTTCTTTGTTCTTTTAAAACTTTTTGTTAACAGAATCAATAAGACTATTATCTGTAAAGAGGAAAAAGAATGGTTAAGAACAAAATTAATTTCGACATGAGTTTCTTGCATTGTCATTGCCTTACTTCTAAGGCTAAAGCCGTAAAGAAGCTAAATATGTGATCTTTTCTCTAGGGAGCTATGATGGAATCTTTTGCGACATTGAGAGAATCCTGTGCTATCATGGCCTTTGGATGTTTATTAATCATTAAAGTTGTTCTGGAACATAAAGGAGGGTAAGCTCTTTCAGCGCTTTACGTGAGAATAACGCAAGAGAGCCTAAGTAGAAAGCATTTTCTAGTGTACGTGTCAAGCTGCAGAGCACTCTTGGCCCCTCTGTTGAGGAAGACGATAGGATTTCTCTCCAGCAGAGCTTAGACACACTTTAAGAAGATTAGTGAGCTGTTTTTATTTAATGTTTGTTTTATCTGTCTTTTGCTATTTGAGGACATCTTGTCTTTTTAGTTCTTCTCTGATAAATTCTTTTCTTATAATAAGAGAAGAAGTCTTATGCATGTGATAATTCTTAAGTCTTTTACTTTTACATGATAATGTATGCATGTGTTGCATGACCAGCTAGTTGTGGACCATTGGCGTCAAACTAACAAAACCTTTAATACCTTTATCAACTCTCATGAAGGTTAGAGTGTCTCTAGTAACACACTGAAGAAGAGTTCTTACCTCTGGAGATAAACCATGGGCTCCATATTTGTCATCCCAGAACATAGTTCCAATGCGATATATTTGTGCAATGCTCAACATCTAAGAGAAAAGGGGAAAAAGCAACAGGATATAGAGTTCAGTTTTAGGTTCTGAGTTCTAATCACCTCTTTTTAAAAAAATCATACTTATATTCCTCTGTGACTAAATTCGAATATCATTGTCACTTAGCCTCTTAATGATTTTGAAATGAAAAGTTCTTTTTCTTTTTGAAAATTCAAAAGAAAAAGTAGTTAAGAGGGAAGTTGTGGGGACTTTGATTTTTTTTTTTCCAAGTACAGCACTTAATTACCGGGCAGAGATCACTCGTGATCTCATCCAATGCCTTTTGAGATTTTTGATGTAGCACCTGCGAGGTTGAGGCATTATAATATAAGTACTCAGCTATGAGGAAATCTGCTAACAGAGTGATGGTCTGGACGATATTTACCATAAATCCTACAGCTTGCCTTATGTGTTGAAGCTCATCCCACGAGGATCCAGCATACTGTTTTATGAGAATGAATTAAAACGTTGTTTCTTTTATTTGAACATCAAGTTACTACTCTGAACAACTTTTGTTTACCTGCTCTGTTGCTTTGGAACACCAACTTTCCAGTTCTTGCAGACCTGCCTTCAGATATTCCCCATTGCTAAATGAGCAGCATTCACGGCGAAGCAACAAGCTGAAAAGGTTTCATATGTCTTACGTTAGGATTGAGGGCATTTAGGTTACTTCTAAAGTGAAAGACAGTTAATTGGAATAAGAGCTGAATACCTGTTGAAAAGCTGGACATTTACGTATGAGAACACCTGACTGAATATTTTCCTTGTAATGGTGGAAGGGACCTGAAAACACAGATGCCACTCATGAAACTGGATAGCTTCTCCAAACATAAAATTAAGGAAAACTGACAACAAGATGTTTCTTCACTTACATTATTTTCTGAGAGTATGGTCAATGTACTGTCTAGGCTGTTCACAATGTTTTGCCAGTGTACGCTGGATGCCTGCTGTTTTGCTATGATGTTTGAATGAATACTTCTAGATGATCCTTTTAAAGGTTTTATCCTTGCAGATCTCGGTGCCTGTCAATTTAATTTTAGAATTTATCTTGAGACTGCTGCAAAATTATAGACAAGGGATTATCACATTAAAAACGGTGCTTACATGTATGCATTGGTTTAGAAATGGACTTATTTCTTTCTTTAAGTTGTCGCGGATCATTCCATATATTTTCTCAACGCAAGCAGTTAGGTGTTGCTTAAACAATAGTGCTGGGTATTTAGCTTCAATCCTTGTTCGGACATTTGGGCTTCCCTCAATTCCGCTGTATCCACTGGAAATTGCCATGCTTAATGAAGTTGAGCGAAAACCCTGTCGTTGACTCTTGAAATGTCAATTCTCTACATGTCTACACGTGGTCAGAAGCTTATTATATGAACATCTACCTGTGCCATTCTTCCAAACAATGTGGTAGGTGAGCTGCGATTACGATATGGGGACCTAGTAGGCATATTACCAGCTTTAATTGTGCTTTGCAAAAGGAACAACAGAGTTGACGATGTTGACAGCCAGTAGGCTAGATCACCGGTGTTATCCTGATCCTTCATTTAAATGTCAATAAGTTATTGTCAAATGAGAGTCTAAATTGCTTTAGATTCAATCACATATTTGGACCATTCCTAGTCAAGAATGGATCATAGTGCAATTTCACCTCTATAGATGATCGGATGGTATGAATAATCCTATCAAATATATTAGTTTTTTCTGCTTCAAAGGATCTCCACTGCAGAAGTGCTTTATATAGGGTGCATGCAGCTACTGGTCTTCCCTTGTCAAATCGCTTGTCTTCCGCAAGGCACTTTATCAGTATATCATGGTTTTCCTGATTATTGAAGAATGATAACAGAAGTAATTAGCAATGACTACAAAACCATCATAACATTATCTATCGGATCGACTTGTAAAGTTCAAGTTTCTACTACTTGCCTGCTGCCTATCTGTCAAGGATCTTTGCTTAGTTAAAGAGATTGGAGGGCTAGAATCCTGCAGAAAGAATTTCGGTATCATTTAGAATTAGCAATTTTCTGATTATTGTGGTCCTTAGTGCATAACTGTCATTGGTGAGAAAATTATGTACCTTAGATATTTGTTGTTCTACTTTCATTTCTTCATGTACATCCACTGTTTGATGTCCATTATCAGCTGGATGTGTGTTATAAACGGTCTGAAATAATCCAGTCAGGAATGAGTGGCGTTGCAGTTCTACAATTAACAATGCTTACAATGAAAAGAAACTTTAGCTTACATCAAGCCCTTTAGGTGTCCCATCATCAGAACTTATTACTTGCTCCACAACTACTCTTTGAGTGCGGAGAAGCTCGTTTTCTGACTCCAAGTCTTTGATCTTGTTCTTGAGTCTGATTAAGATGAAAAACCAACTCCGTTTGAATTTTATATAATAAAACATTATTATCTTTGGGAGCTAACTCAAAACTAAAAGTTTTTCAAGGATATTGTTCCATTCTTGTGGAAATAAGTACAAGTCAGTATTCTTGAAGCAATTATATCTTGTAAAACTTATACAGACAGTGTAAATTGTTTTCCTCTGGGTTTATGTCCATATTTTTATGCTTAAATTAAACTATCGATCATGGAATATGAACCTGTTTCATTGAGCTATCAACATAAATGTAAGTTTACTATCTGTCTTCTAATTTAAGGATATAAACTATCTTCTTTAGCTTTTCTTGGTGCCTAGTTGCAAGCTAATAGGCTATTCCAAGATATGTATACTTACATGTCCATTTCCTCCGAAAGGGCCTCATTTGTTGATGCTACTAAAGCCTGCTGTCGGAGAACCTGATTCTCAGATTCAAGGTTGGATAGATTCAGTTGTAATCTGAATAAGGATTAAGAAGAACAAGTAAGACGATAAGTTTCATACGAATTCAACTTGCATTGATTTTCAAGCTTCAGCCACTTCACCATACTGCACAAAGAAGTAAAGACACTACCTTTCAATGGACTCTTGGAGCTCCGAAACTCTTTGCTGGGATTCTTCTGCCTCTTTACGTGTGGCCAGACATTCTTTTTCAACTTCATTGTAGCTCTGTTCGAAGTCTTCTACTCTCTTCTTGAGCTCTCTGATTTCTTCCTGAATATATGACAGGTAAATTGCATTAGATGTGATGCTGTCAGAAACGCACTAATTTATGACATATATGTATTCTGCTGGAGTGATTGCAGTGGGTAGATTTCCTGTTTGAATAATGAAAATTTTGTTTTACATTTTTTAAGACTAGTTAATCTTCATACCTCAAACAAATTTTTATCTTCTCGCTTTTTATTGATTACATTGATTTCCAAATTTTCCTTTTATGGTCAATTAACTCAAATATCTTAATGAAACTTTTCATTGTTTTAAACACCTTTCTTTGGGGAGGTGGTTAATCACTAAGTTTCTACATGTTTTATTTTCACACTTGAATTCTTATTTCAAAAATAAACTCCAAAGGTTTTTGGAATGGACCGATGATGTACCAATTACCATAAATGCACAGAATTTTGTTTCCTGATTTTACCTCGAGTTTGTTGTTTTCCTCTGTCAGCTTCTCCACTTTGGTGTTGTCAATCACTGGTATCTCCTTGATAACCGGAGGAGCTTGTTCAATGGCTATCTTTGCTGCTTCTTTCTCATGAATGATTGCATCATGGGCTTCGTCTAGTTGTGTTTGCATTTCTTGTAAGGCTTTTTGCAGTTTTGAAATTTCTTGCCCCTTTGCTTCTTCGACATCAATCTGGAGAAACATGTTTTCTTTCTTACCATTATTATGACTTTATGACTGAAAAGCATTCACTGTTTACTGATATAGTAAGAAAACTCTATTTGCCATAAATCTACATTTCTTCACAAGTGAAAATTCTGTCACATAAATGTGTTAATGCAAGCCAGAATGTTCATTTTATGCATTCATGTACATATATTCTGGCTGACTGAAGCACTAATGATGTTTTCTTGGGCCTTCACTTTGTCGCACTATAGAACCCTAATTGGAGTACTTTAGACTGTTATGCTGTTTCCTTTTAGAGCAAAGCAAATTGATTGTACATACCCTTAAGTGTTTTTCAAAGTCTAATCGCCACGTTAGCTCCTCAACACGCTTTTCCAGTTTGTCCTTCGCTTCTTTAAGTGCCCCAGTATCTCTTGCAGCCTGCACTTGGAGAAGATTCTCGATGCCAGTTAACATGTAGCAGATATACTGACACTTCAATGGATTTGAATACGCAGTAATGCCAATATTTTCACTAGACAAGAAACACTCACCATCCTCAATTTCCGAAGCTCCTTCCTTGCTAACCTGCCTCTCCAGAGACATTGGAGTGAAAGACTTGCTTTTTTCTTCTGTTTATAAGTTGAGAAGGCATGGAATCGTCTCCATTGAGTCTGCAAAAAAGACAAAGTAAGAAAATAAGTTGATATGATCTTTTTATAATCAGTCTTACAATCGTATCTGAGTTAATAAGGTTGGTCGTAACTTCTGATTTTCTTCATATGAGTGCCAATTTATTTCCAGAAGGTTAATTTCAGGAAGCAAATACTGACAGTACAAAGTAGACTTGGACCCTCTTTAGATGTGGTTTCTTATTCTGTTTACCTTGAAATAAGTTTTGTCAGCTGAATGAACTTAGGATGCAAATTCACTTTTTGTGGTGCAAACTAATTACCTGAACTATTTTAGCTGCTTTATTTCTCCTCCTCTGCCTATATTCATTTCGTGCTGCCATAGCTCTCATCCCTGTTTGAATGACTACAGCTGCTGCCTGTAATTCCTTGTAAGATTTTCTTGCTGAATGAGAGCGCACATGTTTCTGTATGCGGATTGAAGCAGCTTCCCTTTTCATTTGTTCATACAGCACTCTGGCAAGTTGTGCTGGGTAGGTAGAAACAAAGATTTTTTCTCAAAGTCCCAACCAGAACACCATATAAAAAGCAGGAAAACTAATGTAGCATTGTGTAGATTATCATGTTTGTAAGATTAATATTAAGAAAAGTAGTTGGAACTCTGCTTTAGAGAAAATTCAGGACATGCCAAAACTAGAATATGTCAAATCAGCATGTATGCAAAAAGTGCCAATCATGATGTTCACATATTATGCTGACACTTATTGTTTTTTGCCATAGCTCGGTGTCATTGTTGTATCATTGGGGTACAAGTTACCTCTCCAAAGTTTCTGAAAATGAATTGTAGCTCTCTTTAGGGCTATGAACTCCTTTCGGGTAAGATATGTTCGAATTTGTCTCTGAATGCGCCTTGCAGCATGAGCTAGAACTTCAGTTCTTCTGGCATCTAATTCAGCCATCTGCCCAGCTCTGAGAAAAACTTTGGTTTTCCCAATCTGAGTAAAATAGATAGAAGACTCTTTTTCATGAACAAATCCATGAAAAGATGCAATTTATGTCCAGTTGTATGGAAATAGTCTTTCTTTTTATAAGAAGTATGGCAATAGTCTAGATGTAATACCTGATAACCCTTTAAGCCCATTCTATCACAAATTGCAATGCATGCCGACTTCTCATCACATCTGCTTCAACAGAAGGGGGTTAGCTTGTGATATATCAGTATGTCTATGACTCTATTCTATTCATGGACATACAATAATAGTTTATGAATCTAAAGATATGTTTGATGCAAATATGGTATTGGCTACTACTAGTGTATAATATATTTCTCATGAAACATTAGCTCATTTTGCATTTTGCATTTTGCTCATCACTGCCCCCTGCCTCAAACTTTCAGTATTTGTTTCTTCCTGAAAAGGATTTAAGATGTTAAACCGTTGGAATAGATTGTGATATATACCCATCAAGAACATCTGGAGCTAACATTCCAAAGCGGTCAAGGAATTCATCAAATGTTCTTTTTGTTGGATATCCTGCACAACTTATCCTGATCGCCTCTAAGACACCCTGCAAAAGTTTCACAAAAGGTTTGTCAGAGAAAGAAAGGAGAGAGAGAGAGAGAACTATGGAGAATCACATATTTTCTGTTTGAGAGTAGAAAATGAACGCACCAAAAAGGACATGGAGGAGTTTAACTTACCCCACATCTTAATTGGTTTAAAACATTCATGTTCTCAAATATTCCTGGCTTTAGAACTGTATTGGGCTTTACACATCTGATGTAATGAGGTTCTGTAGTGCTCAAGGTCTCCATTAAAGATTGCAGTTGTTGCTGTATATTGAAGTTCCGATTGTAAATAAATCAGGTTCATAGGATTTTCTGAAGTAAATATAATTGTTTCTGTCCTGTTGATAGGCTTACCTTAAACCGCGTTCCTATGGAAGAGAACTTGGACTGCTTGGACGATTCTTCGGGCAATGGAGGGAAGAGGTTTGCAACGAAAGAGCACTTAGAGTCCATCAGAAGAGCTTGAAATTCTGCTATCACATAGTCCTTGTTTTTGTCGAGGAACTGATCTGCTTGGTAAGTAACCTGTTTGATCAAAGAATTAAGATGCCCAGAATTCTTTGACTGACAATTGAATCACCAAATATCTCAAGTTAACATACATCACCAGCGTAATGATTGATTGTGAAGTCAGTGCGAGCAAGTTTTGGCTTGCTAAACCGTTTATGGGCTTTGTATGTCTGGTACATCTTTTGGGCAAATGTCTCATGAGTTGATTTTGGGAACATACTGTGCAAGAAATAAATTGAGTTATATCTTCTCCTTTAATCATTCTTCACAATTCAGGAAAAGAAGTTATACTGTGTTTTGAGAATTTAATGACTTTGTCTAGCTAATTATCCTACTTCAGCAGGTAGTTATGGTGTTGAAAAGAGGAAGCTTGCTTACCAAGCTTCATCAAGAAGAGCAATAATGCCTCCAGGTTTCTGCAAATTTGATGCAAGGTTATCTGAAGTTTTGCTTGTTGAATTAAAATAAGGAGACAAAAATGTCTGCAGCCAGAATGAGGATACCTTCTCAATAAGATCTAAAACATCTTGGTTATCTACAAACTCCACATAACTCCAGTTGATTTCTTCTGTCGTATAATCTTCTTGTTCCATCTTGAATACGTGCTGTAAAAACAGAGTCTCTATTTAATATTCTACTTTATTTTAAACGGGAGTGAAAAAAATGAAGGCACTGAAGAGTGAATAAGGGTTCTCATGCTTTACCTGATTAAAATGCTGCTGCAACTTCTCATTTGTTAGGTTGATGCAGAATTGCTCAAAACTGAAATAAAGAATAAAGCAAGCTGTTAATTTTGAAGTAAAGATTTTATATACTCAAAAGTCGAGAAAACAATTATCCAGACCTGTTGATTTTGAAGCTCTCAAAGCCATATATATCAAGGACGCCAATTATGCTTTTTGCATCAGGATCTTGTCCAATTGAACTGTTTATCTTGTCCACTAGCCTGCCACATAGAAGCTGTCAAAAGGATTTCATTTTGAATATTGTTTTTTAGTATAGCTGAATAATGCTAATCAACTCAAGAAATAAAACTGCTGAATATGTCTTTTTGGACTAGTATGATACTGACTCTCTGTGGCAAGTAGCCATCATTTTTCTAGAGATTGATTATGTGCATGTCAATAGGACACAAAGCACTACAATTGGTTGGTCTCAAAATGTGAAACTAAAATAGAAAACCAGGCTTGAGACATATATATAACATCATTCAATCTCAATAAGCAATTTCAGCTAGAAAAATTCTCCATTATCTTCAAGTCCTGTCTGATCACTCTTCTACTCGTTGAATCTCTTATGTTCTTTACGAGAAGCCCAATTAGCTATTAGTTTATAATCAGAATTATAGTGACAAGAGAATTTGAGAATTTGGTATAATTATGTGTTTTTTGTGTCTTCCTATGATCATCTAGAGCTTCACTAGGAAGAAGTTGCGACACATATAAAGTCACATTCCTGTGCAGTAAATGTTATTGCCTATCAGGTTCTCGGTTATTCTGCATTTCTGTCACAATGCACTTGTAACTTTTGCTCTCCCTAGCTGTTAGTGCTGTAATTATCCAATCATTTGCAGTTGAGAAAGTACTTTTTTGCTTTGTTATTATTAATACGTTCCCCTCTCATGAGCTTAGATACCACCCACAGTTTGCAGCCAGGGAGAGGCTTTGTCTGGGCGCCGCATTCGATATATTGCTTACCAGTCGAACAATCTGGAGTATACGGTCTTTGCCAGGGCATCCCTGCTTGTGGTTGCAGCTGCTGGATCCAGTAGTTTTGTGATGTTTCCATCCGGAGTTACAATGACACGCTTACAAAGTGAGTCTTCTAGTGCCTTCTCATCACACCTGTGCACATGTTTATTGGTTCAAAGTATAAGCGCCTTGAGTTCTGAGTTGAAGTAAATCTAAGGTATATTCTCTTACATGAATAGCTCTGCAGCTGTCTTCAGATGAAAAAGTGACTTCTCATCTTTTAGTTTAGAGGAGTCAACCTCCTTTCCTTTCACAAAGTAGATGTTTCCAAGATGGAGTATTGCAGCTACAACACGAAATATAGCTTCCTACAGAAAAGATGAGTATAGGTTTTAATATATTCTTGGTGCATAATGGGATTTTTCCAATTGCTTCTCTGTTCTGGGAACACACCTGCTCCTCCGGTCCGATTCCAACAACATCCATAGCATTTCTTGTTTCAAGATACTCTCTTGCATCATCAACATTTGCAACTTCGTAACAGTTACTTTGGTTTAGATAATGAAATGATTTTGGATTTCCAAGTTTGTATCTTTTCACATCCTGTAAAAGATTCCATAGATCATCTAGATGGCAGCTCCATATCATTTGTAAAGAGTTTGCGAATGGGTTGTCTCATGGAACTCACCTCTGGTGGTGCAGCACAAAGCATGTAAAAACAATGGTAGTTTCTCTCTGGGTCTGAGACTTGGCAAACACGTGACCTTTCAAGAAGATATGTCCTAACTGCAGCCCCAGAAATCTTCCCATGCTTATCAAATTGAATTTCAACAAATTTACCAAAGCGACTGGTACAACAACTCAGTCATGTCAATTTTCTTGTAGAGGAAAAATATGAAAATCAAAATGAATATAATAGCGATAAATCTTTGATGTCATTTTTTGTTTACCTGGAATTGTTGTTCTTCACAGTCTTTGCATTCCCAAATGCTTCTAAAACTGGGTTGGACTGGAAAAGAAGAAATATGAATTTGCATTGTACTCTAATAGTAGATATTCGAGTATAATAGTAAAGAGCAATTATTGCCCACCTCCAAAACTTGTTGCTCGACTGTTCTTCCTTCAGTACCAGACCTACCACCCATAAATGCGAGATATCTCATTAACATTTTCGTTGTCTCAGTTTTACCTGCACCACTCTCTCCACTGACCAAGATAGACTGGCTGCCGTGCTCATTTATCAATGACCTGGAAAACTTGTTAGATTAGGCAAGTTATTCATTTCTTGTGTGGCATAACCAAATAATTTCAATTGCACTTCTGATTTACCTATAACAGGTATCTGCCACTGCAAAAAGATGTGGACTTAGCTCTCCAAATGGGGCTCCCTTGTATTGCTGCATCATATGGATATCATACAGATGTGGAAGTCTCCGAAATGGATTCACTGCAATTAGGATATTACCCGTGTAGGTCTGCAAAATTGGGATATTTTACATCAATAAGACTTGTTTTCTCTGTAGCTACTCTTTGTGAAGTTCATCATCGACTAAAAAGTATGACTTACATATATCTCATTTAGAGAATACCGACAAGCAAGGTTATTCAGAACGCCAGGCTCATGGAGGTAAGCTAACTTGGTCATATCATCAACCCCAGCTGGTGGTGCTTCGGTATCCTTTGGGTATATGCTAGAAATAGAAGCAACTGTCTGAAGCAGAAAGTAGTGCTATGTCTTAATATAAATAGATTTTTGTTGCATGTTGAAGACTTTAGTTTGTAGAAATTATGATTACTGCATCCTAAAGATATCAAGGCAGCACATTCATAAATCTTCATGGTAGAGTATACCTATCATGAAAACCAATAATAGTTCTGCTTAAGGCAAAAGGAAAAGCTGCATAAGCTGTCCTACAGGTATATTGTTGTTTTAAATCTGATTGATTATATTAAACTGTTACCTTCCTATTTGTTCCATGACCAATCTCATTGATTGTATGTGTTTCAATAGGCTTATAAAAGCTGATAAGCTCCTAAGTTTCATATAATATGCAGTATAAATTTGATATTATACTATATCTGCTTTTGCCACTAATATTCTTCAGACAACATATTTTTTACAATCATAGTATATTCCCTGAAAGATGCTATGAATATCAGATTGCTGAGAAGCACTGAACTTATTGATTAGAGTTGGACTGCTTACCGTCTTCCCATTAGTTGTGACTACTGTAGCATTTGAGCCTTTAATTGCTGTGACTTCTCCATCAATCCAGGCATCATCAGGATCCTCAATCCACACCTGGGATCCAACTATGATGTTTACAGGAGTTCCCTGAATCACAAAAGATACAAAGGTTAGCAATTGATAAGACCTCCATCAATTGAAACAGAAGAAGATAAACTATTGATCATAATAAACAAGCTCACCATGGCAGTACTTGAAACTATCTGATCATGGAATTCAAAGGAGAATTGTTATAAGAGATCGATGTATTGATATAGAGGGAAAAAAGGAAGAAGGGAAGAGAAATGAATTTCAGGGAGATGTGGTGCTCTTAAGGAAATGATGGGTGGATGAATGTAGAAACAGAAAAGTAATAAAGAATGTTAAAAAAGAATGTTTCAAAGCAGGCTAAAAGCAGAGGTAATGAAGATGGTGGTAACTCAAAAGCAAAAGGCAGAGCAGTCACCCCCTCACCACCCCCTTTCCCACCTCCTGTCACCTTTTATTCTACCAAGTCCACATAGGATGCTGACTTGGCACCTATACAGCTTTGATATACAGAAACTTCTGCTACTTTTGGGTTGGCTATTTGTATAAATACATTGCTTAAATATAAAGGAAAAATCATTTTCCAATTGGTACCCTAATAAAATAGTTCTTTGTTTTTATTTAAAGATTTATTCTCTTTCTATGACTTCTGCTGTGCAGTGAAGGGCCAGGGTGTTTCTCATGATGCTGTGCATTACCAAAAGCACTGTGTGTTGGACCAGGTCTGATTAATGTATAGAACTATAGTTAATATATGACTGAAGGTGGTCTCTTTTTGCATAATTGTTGGCTTTACTTTCTCTTAAATCAATGGGGTTAAAGATGATTAGTACTAAATTCACTACAGAAATGCCCCACTTAAATGCCTTTGCTATCCCATCTTAACTGGGCTACTTTCACCTGTTTCTATTCTTTTTTTCTTTTTTAACAGGTTTACTTTTTCACCACCTGGGATCTCTGTCAAGTTCAGTACCAGGCAGCAGGCAGCAGGCAGGTATTACTATGTCAAAGGCTTTCAAGATTCTCCAAAATTCTTGATGATATTTCAATCACTTGTGTTCTGGATTGAATTAGAGTACTTACACAAATTCTTGTCAATGTTAGATGAAAGAAATTGTATTTGCATTTCCACAAAACTGCCCATACTCTTGAGTTTTCCTTTTCCTCAATTTGATCAACTATTGATTTCAAGATTTTCCAAAAGTTTCAGCTTTACAACACCGGCATTCAGATGTTTTCACTTATTTTGGCTTTTACAGTAGGGAAATGAGTTGAAACAGGCAAAATCTTGAAATACCAGACAGTCATATTGAATGGGGTCAATGAGGGACCAGAAAGGTAAAGCATGGGGATTGTAGTTGTAGAAAAGAGATGTACAGAAGCTAAAAAGCTAGCTTCCACTGGATCACCTGGTAAACTAAGTACTCCCTCCAATTCCAATTATTACCCATTTTGGTAAATTAAATTGTTTCCAAATATTTAACAATTTTTTTATATAGAAAAAAAGGTCATTTATTAGTTCTTGTTTTTCAAAGTTGCTCTTACTGCTCCAATCAATGGATGATAAATAATAGCTTAAACAAATACTCATATCAT
>JACEIK010002419.1:72118-84007 GCA_018107945.1 Datura stramonium
ATATAATTCTTTCACATGATACATAGCTACGGATAATCTCTTCATGCCAAGCATGATTCATTTTTTTTTTACGAAATATAAAATTTATGAATTAGATTTTACATTAAAAAAAATTTCAAATTTTACTTCTCGAGAAATTTTATATTTAAAATTATAATTCTGAATTATATATTTAAACACTAATTTAAAATTTTAATGCTTGCATAGTATAGCCTATCTAAAAGGTTGTGTCAATTTAACTTAAAAGAAATTTTGTCAAACTGGACGAATTATTATTTTAGTTCTCTATGAAGAAAAGAAATGTCGTTTTAATTTGATCTAGAAATCATATGAATTAATATGATTACATTATGATATATTAATTTGATCAAAGTAGTCTAATTTATTTTAACTTAAATAATTTTAAATTTATTTTTGTATCATAAGTCATAATCCATAAGTCAACTTAAAATTAGTATTCATTCAATTCTAATTCATGTTACTATTTTATACTTAATCCATGTTAAATAAAATAATATCTTCAAATTTCCAGCTACCTTTCATCATCGACAATTATTATGTAACTTTATCCAAGATTAAAACGTATGAGAAGAAATCACCTAACGTTTTTATCTTTGCTGAAATTTAAACCCGAGACCTCATGATTCTCTTTCACTTCATTGATCACTAATAGCCTGTTTGGCCAAACTTCTCAAATCAGCTTATTTTGAAAAGTACTTTTTTCAAAAATGCTTATCGAAAAAGTAATTTTGGTGAGAAGCAATTTGTATTTGACCAATAAATTTAAAAAACACTTTTGAGAAGCAATTAATATTTGACCAACCTTTTGAAAAGTGTTTCTAAGTGTATTTTTCACAAAAGTATTTTTGGGGGAAGCTACTTTTTTTAGTTTATGAAAAATAACTTTTGCTACTCCATAAAAGCAATTATTTTCTGTCAAAAATTTGACCAAACACTTATTTTTTTAAAATAAGCACTATAAGTCAAACTTTGGGTGGCAGTAATATTCTCTAATGCAGTACTCTAATGGGATGCTTTATTTATTTTTAAAGAAATTGAGACACAATTAGGAGTGAAAAAAAGTTTTTGCTTGTGCCTAAAGTGTCGATGCAACAATACTTTCTTCATAAGGTGTAGAAGCACTTCATGCGAGCAGCAGCATAATGCTCCTCCTCCTGTGAAGTCATGTCCCTCCAAAAGGGAATGTCTGGTTCTTTAAGACCAAACATCATTTGTCTAACTAATATTTTTGACATTTTAGAAAAATAAAATAAAATGTCATTTGTTACTTCTTCTTTCTAACTACCCTTACTTTTCAATTACTTATATTGAAACTGAGAGAATAATAAAAAACTGTAGTTCACNTTTATTTGTATTTGTTCATTTTAAAAAATTAATAGATAATTTATTGTTATAAAATAATAAAGAAAGAACAAGAATATTGTAGAGAAAGAGATAAGGAGAGAAGTTCTTATTTCTCTTGATGAGATGAAATACAATGAAGGAGAACCCTTCTATTTATAGGGATAATTCTTCCTAACTTTTCTCTAAAAAATAGACTTTCACTATAATATAAAGACACATATTCACTACAATATAAATACCTTTATAGACATTCACTATAATACAAATACATTTATAACACTCCCCTTGAATGTCTATTTGGTACATAATGTGCCTCCTTAAAATATTACCAGAAAAATCCAGTGTGAAAAAATATAGTGAAGGAAAAAGAGTACACATATCTTATAATACGCATTGGCAGCTGCCTAATTAAAACCTTACAAGAAAACCCAGTGGGACAAAACCTCATAAAGGAAAAAGAGTACAATGCATATTAACTCCCTCTAATGAGAATATCCTTAAATCTTTGCATACCGATCATGTGCACCATCTTCTTGAAAGTTGTAGTTGGTAGAGATTTGATGAATAAATCAGTCACATTGTCACTTGAACAAATTTGTTGCACGTTGATATCATAATTCTTTTGGAGCTACGTTTGTAGAAAAACTTTGGCGATATGTGATTCGTTCTATCTCCTTTTATGAATCCTCCCTTTAGTTGTGCTATGCGTGCTGCATTATCTTCATATAAAATTGTGGGTACTTTGTCACATTTCAAACCATATTTTTCTCTAGTGAGATGTATCATTGACCTCAACCACACACATTCTCGGCTTGCTTCATGAATAGCTATTATCTCGGCATGATTTGATCAAGTGGCTACGAGAGACTGCTTTATAGATCTCCAAGATATGGCAGTACCTCCATATATTAACACGTAGCCAGATTGAGATCAAGCTTTGTGTGGGTCAAATAAATACCCAACATCAGCATAACCAACAAGATCGGGACTGCAATACTTAGAATAATATAAGCTCATATTGGTAGTCCCTTTCAGATACCGCATTATATGTTTGATCCCATTCCAATGTCTCCAAGTAGGAGCAGAACTATATCTTGCTAACAAATTTACCGAAAAGACAATATCATGTCTTATAGTGTTAGCAAGATATATTAGTGCACCAATTGCACTAAGATATGGTACTTTAGGACCAAGAATTTTCTCGTTCTTTTAAATCTTTCAAGGATTTTCATATATCCTTCAGTCTATCTAGACATGAAAATAATTTCATTATACGCATATCAAGTTTTTCATGTACTGCCAGACGTATGAGTAACCTTAAAATAATTGCATCCACCACAGGAGGACCTCTCCATATAATAATGTCAGAATTTGCGAAAATTTTTATGCTACAAGAATCCATTTATACCCGCTGGCATTATACTTGAATTGCATATTTTTATTTAGTCAATCATTTATCTGTCCATACTTTTTGATAGATTTGAATTCAAGACCTTGTCAATATTTATAATATTAAGCGCTACATTGTACCAAAGGTATCGTCAACGATCATTTTGATATCAGTTCCAATGCGACATAACTTATTGAGATCTCTTCATTTTTCATCATTTTCAGGTACTTGAACATTTGCCTAAAATAACATGGTGCTTTGTTAAAACACTTGCCTCATCATTATGACCATCTTAATCATTTGCTCTTCTCCTTCTTCAAGGAATTCTATATTTGGAACCGTTTGGTCTATCACGCTTCAGGCGTCTCATAGACCATGTCCTTCAAGGACCTCTCATTGGAACATTTGCAACTGAATTATAAAATAGGGTCAACAAATATATCAACAATTGATTTGCAATATTTTGCAGTGAATTATCTCTTTAACCTTAAGTTCATATTTTTTTTCCTGAGACTCTAGATAATTTATCCCACACTCAATTTTCAGTTGCTAATCACTTCTCTCTCTAATGTTAGGAAACTAACAGTTACCCCCTAAGCTCATTTGGGGACCCATCTTTGTGCGTTGTGGTGGAACAATTGAATCATATACTGCACATTCAAATTTTTAGATGAAATTATTTATTCCCGACCATGAATCAATTGTGACAGGGGAACCTTGTTGGCTTGATGCATTCAAGTGTTGTTATATGTTAAATAAACATATCGCATACCAAATTTTATTTGCGATTTTTGTTCTCATAACCAATGATTTAGCTATAATTGGAGGCATGCAATTTTTGCTAAACCAACTTAGATATGAACCAACATTATCAACATGATTTTATAATTTGAAACTGTGCTCTTAATTAAACAATTCGAGCAAACAACCTTGCAAAAATCAATTGCAAGTTGATATCAAAGCACATGTGATCATACCATAGATGTATCTATTAAAATTATATAATAGCAAACGGTTCATATGTCAGGTGAACGTGCCCATATTCATTCTTTTATATGTTCCAAAATTTCAGGGAATATAAGTCCAATCTTAGCTGATCAAGATCAATTTATCACGAGAACAAGCAACACAGAGAATTCTTGAAGAATATTTCTTCAACATATAGCCATGTGAATTCTCAATTATTTCTGTATCACATTTGAACCGAGATGACCAACCAATTATGCCAACTTATCTTTATTTAAGTAAACTTCAATTGTAGTAATATGAAGATATTAGATCTTCTCATATTTTATAGTCTCAATTTTTTTTTCCAATATCTTTGAAACTTATATATTTTCTTTGAGAATTACTAGTAACACATTAGCACTTCCAGAGCTCTCAATTAATTTTGTGTACTACCACATATTCCATCATATCAACATCATTAATAGTTTCTCAACATAGTTTCAACTTAGAAATAATTTTAAACGTTGAAGAGTTGTAGTCATGAGCAAACTTATAGTCTTGATGGATCCAAACATATCATTACCTTTAGGTGAATGACCATTTTCAGGTGGTCATAACTTTCTTTTAGGTTATTCCACAAAATAAGTGGATCCTTAACCATGAGATATTCAATTTTAAAAATTTCTTCAAGATGATGACGCAAGAATATCATGACCTTAGCACGATCTTGGTTTGATGCTTTATTTTCACTTTTAATGGTGTCTCCAAGACTCATTGCATCCATATGAATTTCAACATCCACACCCATGAAAGGTAGTTCTTGCTGAACTTTGAAGGGCAACGAAATCAAGTTTCGTAAGGTTAACCATATTAAAAGAAAGAGAAAAATAATACCTTGGCCTTCAAATTTTGAGACGGTAGAGTCGTAGAGCAACAATATCACAAAAAGAATATCATTCCTGTGGTTAAGTAATACATCTTTCGAAAAAGAAATTTTAATTTTTCTTACCTCAGATCTTTCAAAGTGAGTGCTCGAGGCAGAGACCCGTGTTGATAACGTGTTATAAAATAGGGAAAATGGTCAAATATACCCCTCTACTTTAGTATAATAGCTAATTTTACTCTTCGTCATACTATAGAACCAAATATACCCTTACAGTTACCAAAGTATTCAAAAGTACCTCTCATTTGGATGGAATCCCAAATAAGTGATATATTAAATGATATTAGAAATATGACACTTAAAATCGAGTTGAAAGACTTATATTAATCGAAGTGTGTCAGATTGACCAATGCGGTTTGACAAAACAACGCATGAGATTATGTACTTGTTAAAAATTTTCAAACAACACAACAAAAAAAATAAAAAAAATAAAAAAAATATATAATTTTAATTAAATTACATGTTTTTTTTGTTTTTTTAAATTTAAAAATTCAAAATTGATTTGATATAATTCTTGAAAATCTAAAATATTTGAAAGTTAAATTTTTACTATTAAATAAATATTTAAAGATAAATTTAAATTTATCTTGGTAATTATCATCAAATATTTATCCAAATATTTACCTTATATTTACTTAATAATAAATTTTTAACTATTTTAAATTTTCAAAAATTATAATCTAAAACAAAAAAAATAAAAAAAATAAAAAATTTAATTATAAAATTTAAAAAACAAAAATTATATATTTAAATTTAATTTTAAATATTAAAAATTTTAAGAATTTTGAATTTTTCAAATTTTAACAAATATATCATGCTACTTGCCAAAACCGGCATTGATCAATCTAATACACTTGAATTAATATAAGTCCTTCCAACTCCATTTTAAAGGCCATATTCCAAATCTCATTTAAAATACCCCTTTATTTGGAGATTCCATCCAAATGAGGGGTAATTTTGAATACTTTGGTAATAAATATTAGAATATTTGGTCCTATAGCATCACGGATGGTAAAATTAACTATTAAACCAAAGTAATTTTAAAATTTGGTACTTTTTTTCCCTATAAAATAATAAAGAAAGAACAGTTAACATTATAGAAAGAGAATTTTATTTCTCACGCTAAATACAAAACGGGCTGAGAATCCCTATAATCCGAACTTTTCTTCAAAAGAAAAACTTTCACTATAATATAAACCCACACATATAACCAATAGTATTTGATAATATTTATTATTTAATTATTTAACTAAATAAACATGTCAAACTTTATAATCAAATTCAATTAACCTCAAATTCAGTTGTTAGACATCTTTCTTTCCAAATAGGCCTACTTCCGCAACTGAAATTTCACCGGTAAGTTTAAAAAAATACTGTAGTCTGCAGCTTTATTACACGGCTGGATTTTATGAGTGCTTTGTTGCTCTATCATACAAGAACAAGACACAACTGCCTTAACAACAAGCTCTCCGGTTTCAACGTTTACTTCCGCTTCAAATTCTTTAGCACAATCTCAGTTCAATGCAGACAGCAGCAACCAATAAACCGCCCCTTTCAATGCCTGCAGGGCCACACGGAACCAGAAATCTCTGGGTTTCATCAAAAGGGCTTCTCCAATATCACCCAAGACATTGTTGGAAGGGCAGTTCATGCAGTTTGTCTAAAGGAAGAACCCCATTTGAGCATTTTCCATTACAACACTTTGATCAGTATGTATTCGAAATTCGGAAGAATTGAAGCTGCTCGCCATGTGTTCGATCGTATGCCTGAGAGAAATGGGGCGTCTTGGAATAATATGGTATCTGGGTATGTCAAGATGGGTCTTCACTGGGATGCTGTAGTTCTTTTTGTTGAAATGTGGGGTTGTGGAATTCAACCAAATGGGTACTTTATAGCTAGTTTGTTGACTGCATTCAGTAAATTGGAAAATATGATTTTCGAAGGATATCAAATTCATGGATTGGTTTTGAAATATGGTTTGTTGAATGATGTTTTTGTGGGAACTTCCTTTCTCCATTTTTATGGTGTATATGGACTACCTTGTAGCGCTAAAACATTGTTTGGGGAAATGCCTGAAAGGAATGTTGTTACTTGGACTTCCTTAATGGTTGCATATTCAGATAATGGTTGCCCGGAGATGGTAATAAATCTATACCAAAGAATGAGGCGTGAGGAGGTGTCTGGCAATCAAAACACACTTACTGCTGTTATTAGTTCTTGCATAGCTCTTGATGATGATATTTTGGGTCATCAAGTGCTAGGTCAGGTTGTAAGGTCTGGATTCCTGGGCAATGTTTCTGTATCAAATTCTCTTATTTCGATGTTTGGTAGTTTCGGTTGCATTGAGGATGCCTCTTATATCTTCGAGAGCATGATCGAACGTGACACTATATCATGGAATTCAATTATTTCTGCACTAGCATATAACCAATTATACGAGAAAGCATTCAGCTCCTTTTCTGAAATGCGTCATAATCACGACGATGTCAATTCAACAACACTTTCTGCATTGTTGTCTGTTTGTGGAACTATTGACTGTCTAAACTTAGGGAGAGGTGTTCATGGATTGTCGTTGAAATTGGGATGGGATTCTAATATTTGTGTGTGTAATACTCTTCTCTCCATGTATTTGGAGGCTTCAAGGGACAAAGATGCCGAAAGTTTGTTCTTGGCAATGCCAGCAAAAGATGTGATTTCATGGAACTCCATGATGGCTGGTTATGTTTTAGCAGGTAAGTACATAAAGGTTTTGGAAGTGTTGGCTGAACTGCTTCACTTGCAAAGAACAGTTAATTATGTGACCTTTGCTAGTGCTTTGGCTGCATGTTCAGACGGTCAATTGCTTGATGAAGGCAAAACTATTCATGCTCTTGTAATTGCTCATGGGCTCCATGACAATTTAATAGTTGGAAATGCATTAGTCACCATGTATGGAAAGTGTGGTATGATGTGGGAGGCTAAAATGGTATTTCGAAAAATGCCTGACAGGGAGTTAGTCACTTGGAATGCATTGATTGGTGGCTATGCAGATAATAAGGACACACGTCAGGCAGTGGGAACTTTTAAGTCAATGAGAGAGGAAGAGAATTCTCCAAATTACATTACTTTGATTAATGTTCTTGGTTCTTGCTCAACTGAAACTGATCTTCTGAATTATGGCATGCCATTGCACGGACATATAATTCTGACTGGTTTTGAGACAAATGAATACATCAAGAACTCTCTCATAACAATGTATGCTGACTGTGGTGATCTCATTTCAAGTAGTCTTATTTTTAATGCACTACTAAATAAGACATCAGTGACCTGGAATGCTATGCTTGCCGCGAATGCTTGTCGTGGTCTCTGGGAGGAAGCGTTGAAACTTCTTCTGCAGATGCAAAGGGAAAAACTGGAGTTTGACCAATTCAGCCTCTCTGCTGCACTTTCAGCTGCAGCAAACTTGGCATCCTTGGAAGAGGGAAAACAGATTCACTGTTTATCTACTAAACTTGGGTTTGACTCAAATTCTTTTGTTGGAAATGCTACAATGGATATGTATGGGAAATGTGGTGAAATGAATGATGTGCTGAAAATACTCCCTGAACCAAATATGCGTCCAAGATTGTCTTGGAATGTATTAATATCTGTTTTTGCCAGACATGGATTTTTCCAGAAAGCTAGGGATACTTTTAACGATATGGTAAAGCAAGGTTCAAAACCAGACCATGTCACTTTTGTCTCTCTTCTATCAGCCTGTAGTCATGGTGGTCTAGTAGATGAAGGTCTTAGATATTTTGCTTCTATGACTTCTGAATTTGGAGTCCCGGCTGGCATAGAGCACTGTGTTTGTATAGTGGACCTTCTTGGAAGATCTGGAAGGCTCCCTGAAGCCATAACTTTTATTAAAGAAATGCCAGTGCCACCAAACGACTTTGTTTGGAGAAGCTTGTTGGCAGCATGCAGGATGCATGGAAATACAGAACTAGGAAAGGTCGCAGCTGAAAATCTTCTGAGATCTAACCCATCGGATGACTCAGCTTATGTTCTTTATTCAAATATCTGTGCAACTTCTGGGAGGTGGCAGGACGCTCAGAATGTGAGAGCTGAAATGGAATCACATAAAGTGAAAAAGCAGCTTGCTTGCAGTTGGGTCAAGCTAAAGGACCAAATTTGCACCTTTGGGATTGGAGATTTGTCTCACCCCGAGTCGGAGCAAATATACAGGAAGTTGACAGAACTGAGAAAAAAGATTCAGGAAGCCGGTTATATTGCTGATACAAGCTTTGCATTGCATGACACAGATGAAGAACAGAAGGAGCACAATTTATGGATGCATAGTGAAAGACTTGCACTAGCATATGGTTTGATTAGTACCCCTGAAGGTTCTACTCTTCGAATATTTAAGAACCTCAGAGTCTGTGGTGATTGCCATTCGGTTTTCAAGTTCGTAAGCAGCATTATTAGTAGGGAAATCATATTGAGGGATCCTTATCGGTTTCACCACTTTAAAGGTGGCCAATGTTCTTGTGGTGATTACTGGTGATAATGGTGTTGGTAATCTCTGACAAATTTTAAAGGTTTAAGTGGGGTTCTGAACTGGGCACTCCACTTAGCTCCTGGGAGAGGGATAGTCAGACCAGTTCTGAAAACATGGTCAGATCATCAATACTCGAATGAAACGCGATCAGATCATTGCACGTGAATTGTGGCAAGATGGAGTGTTGATACATCATTTGATGTTAATAAGTTGTTCTATGCAACTTTTTCTCATGCAAGTAAGTTATCATGAACCCCTCCTTGGCGCTTTTAATAGATGAATTTCTTAATCAAGCAGGAAGGTGAGACAAGGACCCATTGGTGGAAATACAGGGACTATGATCAAAATCTAGTTATGTTTGCAAGGGTGATATAGTAAGTATGAACTGTTTCTTCCTCACGTATTTGAGTGTGTATAATGTATCAACAAGGATTTGCTTTGAGATTGAGACATAGTAATTGCTATTGTCACATAAAACAGATTTGGATGAGCACTAACTATATAGAGTGCGATTTAAGTATTGAACTCTCAAAATTAGTTTTTTCCCCCTCCAACATGAAGTTACAGATGACATTTTTTTACTTCTGGTTTAGTTTTCATTCAAAAACTTGTGAGAGGAAGTTTCAGTAATACAATTCAAATTAAGGGATAATTGTATTATGCTCATATTGCAGATATCTCTATTTAGACTTTGTCCATCTCTTTTCACGTGGTCTTATTTAAATGAACACGAAGTTTAAGAAAAAAAGAAAAAAGAAAGAGTAGCTTTGAAACTTATAATTTAAAACAAATTAATATTTATATTCTAGAAATCATTTTGTTAGAGTAAAGCGAAAAACTTAAAGTCATATTGCTTTTAAAAATAGAAATATGTATATCTTTTTAGTATAGAATAAAAAGGATTATATAAAGTTCGGTTTAAAAAATAGAAATATGTATACCTTTGGGTTTAAAAATACCCTTCAAGTTTGGTTTGGGCTTAAACATACCCCTCAAACTAACAGAAAAAGTCAGGTTTACTTTAATTTTTTAAAAAGTCAGGTGGCATTTTCTAATTGGTGCCACATTTTAATTCAAGATAATTAAAATCTACCCAAATTCTAAAACCCAAACTCATCAACCCACCCATTTTCACCTCCAACAAATAGAAGACCTAGACCATTTGAGTATAGAATTCAAGTGCTTAATCAAATGCCCCGAGTATAAGAAGACCTAGACCATTTTCACCTAAGAGGACGCATCAAAATGTACCCTTATTGATGTTCTTCTTTTCCTACAATGACACTGAAACAAATTTCTAGTTGCGAAAATGGTTTCTTCATTTGCCACTAAAAAATAAAAATTCATCGTTTGCTCTGATCTTTGTCCTCTTTTGGGATTTTTGTACTGGAAAAAAGAGCCATTAGAAATTCCCTTCTCTTTTTTTACCTTTATAGCTCTTTTTATTGCTTATCTTCAATTTCAGGTTCATGCTGCTGCTCCTGCTGGTAAGACCCAATTTTCTGATTTTAATAGATTTAATTCTTCTTCTTTTTTTCAAATTTTTCTGTTGATGTTGGAATTGGTGTGGTTTCTTCTTATTGTTGGAGGTGAAAATGGGTGGATTGATAGGTTTGGGTTTTAGAATTTGCGTGGGTTTTAATTATTTTAAATTAAAATCACCAATTAAAAAATGCCACATGGCTTTTTAAAAAATTAAAATTAACCTGACTTTTTCTGTTAGTTTGAGGGGTATGTTTAAGTCCAAACACAAATTTGAAAAGCATTTTTAGACTCAAAGGTGGAAGGAGGACATTTGTGAACTTTTTCCCATAATATTGGGATATATATAAGCCTTTTCCCAAAGGATAATATACTACATAAATTAGATAAAGAAAGTAACATTGATGGGTAATATACTAATATATGATAAATGATTTGTAACCCATTATAATAAGTCAAGTTAAACTAATGATATAAATCACGTCTCTGCTTATATGAAGTCGGTGGAAGTGAAATTGGCGGTTACTACGGCTAAAATGGTAGCATTTGAACTCTTGTATGAAAAATTTGAAGAAAAAGTTGTATAGACTCGTCAAAGGGAGAGGTAGAAGTGCTTGAGACCGATATCTAAGTGAAGTGAATTAAAGACGACGAATGCAAGGTATTGGTGAAAGAGATACGCATTAGATGGCGTACCTATTTCTATAAACTTTTGAACGAACAAGGAGACATGAATATTATGATGGGTGATTTAGAGTATTCAAAAAGTCGTTGAGAGTATGAGTATTGTAGGGGTATCAAGCTTGATGAGGTTAAGGAGGTTATTAATAAGATGAGAAAGGGAGGTGATCTGGCCAAACAAGATTTGAGTGGATTTTTGAAAGAGTGTAAATTTAACAAGTATGCAATGACTAACTGGATTATTTAATGTTATTTTTAGGATGTCAAAAAATCCGAAGAACGGAGGTGGAACACAATAGTCACGTTGTACGAGAACAAGGCTGATATTTATAATTGCAATAATTGTAGAGGTATCAAGTTGCTAAGCTATACTATGAAAGTTTGGGAGAGAGTGGTGAAGATGAGGATGAGGAGTGTATCTATCACCGAAAATCCATTTGATTTCATGTCAGGACGTTCGAATAAAGAAGCCATACATCTCGTAAAGGGAATGATGGAGTAGTATAAGGAGAGGAAGAGGGACTTACATATGGTATTTATTAACCTAGAATTTTTTTTTTT
>JACEIK010002419.1:129742-149350 GCA_018107945.1 Datura stramonium
CTTTTCATTATAAACAATTGAGTGTCCTTTTTGACTTCAATCCATGGAAATATTCCAAAGGAATCCCACTTGATTTCCCATTTTCACTCTTCCAAAAAGTAAAGGTTGCTATTTGAAAGCTTCTTCTTCTGCAGAGGAGATAATAATTAGTATATTAGATGAATATAGTAAAGGATTGGTTTGTAATACATATGAGATGCAAAATTTAGGCAATTGTTGATTGAAATATAGAATGTGTGTTTGGTATGAAAGGGAAATGTCTTCTGCACGAAAATATTATCTCAAGAGAATTTATATATAATTTAGACAAAC
This sequence comes from Datura stramonium, assembly GCA_018107945.1. Classification (NCBI taxonomy): domain Eukaryota; kingdom Viridiplantae; phylum Streptophyta; class Magnoliopsida; order Solanales; family Solanaceae; genus Datura; species Datura stramonium. The sequence continues at coordinate 130,055 of JACEIK010002419.1, forward strand.
ACTACAAGGACTGAGGAGGTGAGTTGAGTGCGGGGGAAGGGGGCAAGGTGCTTTATGAATTCCAACTATTACAAGTAAACCACCCATCAATTATGTTGGTCAAACTTTCCAAAAATATTACCATACTCATATCGAATTCTGCAAAAGCGAGAGACATTCTCAATAACATTTTTGGAAAATGCGAACAAAGTAACCCACCAATAGCTTGCTTTCTCTTCTTTTTAACTATTCTTTTGACCCATTCTTCCCTGTTTTGATAAAGGAATAATTCAAAACTCTGTAGGCAAGGTACTATAATCATTAAACAAGTAGGATAAAGGGATTACACATCACTATCTGCCAAATAGTTTTCTTACTTTATTTGACCCTACCTTAATAATTGTGTCCAAATCATATATAGCTGGTTCTTTTTATTAGAAAAGTTCGAGTCAACTTACGTGCACCTGAACTAATTTATCATATACTTACACTCTTCTATTTATACACCCTATTTATCAAATTTAGAAGACAATAATATATTCAGTGTAATCCGATCTTATTCTTACCTCGTGGAGATGGAGACAGAAATTTTGAGCTGTTTACTCTTTATATTCCATCTTATATTAACAAAAATTATACTTTATTAAAAAATTTTGGATATAATTTTTTTGGTTCAATTGGAGATGAGAAGAAAAAAGTGTGAACATGAAAGGACAGAAGATGGACCTACAAACCAAAATAAACAATCAACTTAAAAAGAAGTGAGAAATAAGTAAATGGAATTCTGATAACATATATTCAAGTGTAACTTTCAGCTCTAAAAGTAAAAGTGACACCATGAGATGCACAACCAAAGAAAAATAAGGTGCTCTTTCAAACATTTTTTTGTTATTAATATATTACTGTTATTTGCTTTAAGTTATCGTATTATTGTGTTGTTGTTACTGTTCAGTTATCGTAAATATTTTGTAACCATTATTATTTGCTATATCTGCTTTTTAAAATTACTTTGTTATGAGTTACTTGAGCCGAGAATTTTTTGAAAACAATCTCTCTACCTCCATAGGATAGGTATAAAATCCGCGTACACCTTATGTTCCCCGACATGTGAAATCACACTAAGTTATTGTTATTGTTGCTGTTGCCTCAATATTCGAACTTAGTAGCACGATAATTCAGATTTGTGACGCATAGAACTCTTTAAAGTTGGAAGCTTTTTCTATCTAAAATTATTTTATTTTCAATAACTAAATTCGAAACATCCGATTAAGAGCGAAAAGATTTCATTCATCTCGAAGAGCCTTTTGGGGGTGCTCTTTTTTAAATGGTCAACCACAACATGATTCATTATACAGGGAAAGACAGCTGTCCCTTTTCTTTAAATCTTTGCTGACTATGGACAGTAAAAGTGCAGCAGTATTGGTACTACACCTTCCTATCACCTTATTTTATTCTGAATTTAACTTTTATCCACTGATAATATATAATCGAAGGTTATGAATTTTGAATTTGTCATCGAACTTTTACCCTATTTTAGTTACTGAATTCAAAATTATATATTTAATAAATTTTTAATACAAATATAGAGTCTAAACAAAAATTACTAGGTTTGTCTAAGTCATGTAGCTCCAATCTTGACGAGGGTAGGATGTACTTTATCCCTATCTATAAAGGCTGTTTTTGGTAGATTCCTGACTTGGTTCAATTTAGTCTCTACCTTTGTACGGTAGAAAGACTGTTTTCAATAGACCGAATGAACGCAAAATTAAAAAGAAAATAAAAAGAAGCCCAAAGAAAAGAAAAGGAAAGTAATGTGGGGTTTGAATATCAATATATCTTAATCCAAGAAGGCAAAAAGTGTCGGTAGACTAATAGGGGAAAACTCTCTTCTCCATCACCTATTTGTCAAAGGCATCTCTCATAAAACTACTATTACAACCACCACCAAGTGATTGATGTTTCAAAAACAAAGAAGAAAATGACAAGACTGAGCTCACGGATGCACAGAAACAACACCTAAATCCTTACTAGTGATTTCTGTTCACAAAACCTAAATTATTGCATTGCTAAGAGAAAAAAATATAAAATTAGATGTTTTTGGTTCATATCATAATGTTCCAATAATGAGCATTATGGGTCCTGGCTGACATCATCACCAAACTTATGCAACAGAGTTGGACTTAGGTTTTGAAGTTTATGAATTTTGAATTCTACAATAACGGTCTCAAGAGTTAGTAATGGGGTTTCAATATTTAGTGATATTTTAACACATACGGATTTGAATCAAAACTATTGAATTCTACCGAACTCATATATGTTCAAACCTAAATCTGCTCTTCACAGAACCAAGCATTCTCGAAAGAGTTTAGAATCAACTTGAATTGGCTAAGCTTAAAGAACAAAAAGATCGCTTGACCGAACAGATTAGATTAGCCCTCTAATTAAAACGGAGAAGGCACAACTAGTTGAAAGATTGTAGCACCGTAACTTGGGTGAACTTCCATCACCAAGTGAGGTAGTTAAGATTATTATTAACTGCTTATAATGCCAACCCCAATGTCCTCGGAGTGAATTTACAGTGCTTGAGGATTTGAACATGCTTGGATCATAAAATGTATTTAGTTGTCAGCATTACTAAACTTGAAGTTAATTCAACAAATGTGGATTCAGAATTTTAAAATCACCATATCTACTATATAGGAGTATGAGCCCACCCCTTTGCCCTTTTTCCCAACTTAAAAACAAGGTGTGTCCGGTAGGGTTCGAACTCGATGTCAAGAGAAAGGAATCAACAATACATGTTACGGGATCCATAGAACCCAAGAGCTTGAATTCAAACCCTGTATTTGTGTTCAAAATTCTACTTCATATACATAAACAATCTATCTAGAATGCAGTAAGCAAAAGAAGACTACGAATTCAAAACCCATAAACTTAAAATCTTAGAGTCGCCTCTACTTGACATTCACATATTGCTAAACCAAAATTCTTCAGGCAACACCACTACTTGCGGAAGCGACTTCATATAAATATGTATATTCATAGTATATTTTTACTAAAATTTTATGTAGCACAAGTCGAACGCAGTGGATAAAATAAATCAATACAAAATGGAAAGATAGGATAGAAAGAAAACTTACCAAATCTTTCTTCTTCTTTTTTTGTGATCTTTTCATTTATTTTTCTTGATTTGTGAGATGTTGCTTAAATGCAACAGTGGGAGCTATCCTGCAACTCCTCCTCTGATGCTCTTGTACAAGTTCTCCAGCAAACCAATCAAGTTTCTGGAAATTGCTTTGCTCTGCAATTTTCCTACCACCAAATAGCAGAGACTCTACATTTTTCTGTTTCAGCATTTCATCTGCAATTCCCACAAGCTTTTTCACATTACTAGGACTTGGATCAGCATCTATGTTCACCCCACAACAACCGAAGCTCGATCCATTAGCCTGCGATTGAGAAGAAGAGTTTTAACTTTTATATACCGGACTGTCTAAGGAAATCATATACTATGACATCAAGTTATAATATATACCAAACTGTGTAATAGCTGGTGTATATACAAGTTAAATTTCAAGAAATGTAGAGGAATCATCTACTGTACTAAGAAATCATACAGTAATACTTGTATAGTGACAAGTTATTCTACTTTGCATGTTAATATAAACTTAGAACACAAAAAGCTATGGTTTCGGTGTCCGGTATCACATTCATGTCCAACTAATCCATATTGTGACAGGAAGACCTCCCTACCACGATTTTTTCTATACCCCAAGCCCGAACTCAAAATTTTAAATTAAAATAAAGAAATTTTATCCATCCCACCATAACCTTAGTCATATGGTTAGCAAGTATAGAAACATATATTCCATACCAGAATTTGTTTAAGTTATCCCATTATTCTTCTGAATCATCATCCACTAGAGATTATTATATGTCATCAAGTCAATTATCATACCTTTATGCATAAAATATTCTCTAGTGCATATCCCATTGGTCAATCTCCCACCTCACAAGTCACAACAGTATTCAAGATTACTTTTTTACATCCACTACACAATATAATATATATAGTAAGCTTGTAAGAGTCATTATCTTTTTGAGTCTTCCTTAATAAGTAATCTATAATTTGTAAAGGGTAAAAACGCCACCTTTGGCTGAATAAATCAACAGTCTCAAGGATAAGAAATTGGTGGAAGAGAATAATTAGGAAGGTTTAAATAGAAGAGAGAGGTTAATTGTAAACAATCCATAATTTGAGCAGCACAGGTCTCACTAATTAGACTTCAGGTTGTATTAATTTTGAGCTTAAGTTATATATACCATCAATAAAAAAAAATCACATTATTAAGTTACTTAAAGGATATTTATCAGTAAGCTATATAGAATATGAGATTTGTAATCTCGAAAGTTACCTGCTATAACAAGTAAAAATGATCTAACTGACACAAAAATTTCTTAAACTCTATAGTCTACCTTCTATACTCGAATTTTTGCACTATCATATTACCTAAAAGATAATCGTAAGTAATTTCATAATAAGTGGATTAATCAACTCGAAAATAAGATATAAGTTACACACTACAACAAATTACAAAATCCTAATAGTGTAAGATTTTTTATGTTCTCTCTCTATATAAGTTAAATAGGAGTAATTAAACTTTGCTAGATTATTTTTTCTAAGTTCAAATGAACAAATAACCCGATCTGTGATGGTAAAAGATAGTTAATAGCTTGTGACATTAATCAAGATGCGGACAAATTAACCGAAATATCGCATTTTTAAAAGAAAAATTGTTAGATGATGATGAATGGTCATCCCAAGCTAAATATGGAAAACCACAGCTGTGAACATTTAATGTACAAATTTGGCAGAGAGTGCTACATTGATAATCTGCAACTAGCTACCATCATATTATCCATTCTGCCAGTTAGACTTCAGAAAGGGACTGCTCTTTATTATATTCCCAGGTGGAAAAAATTCAATCTTTATCATTATTACTACTATATTACCTAGTAATTCCTCCATTTCAAAATAAATATTGCTTTATCAAAACCAAAAAATCTCAAAATAAGTATCATTTAGGAATTTAAGACAAAAATTCTTAATAGTGCTTAATTCTTTAAAAAAATCTAATAAACAGGGATAATTTAATAAATTATATTTTATATTTATTATTTTTAGACGTGAAACTAGACGTGAAACACTTATTTTAGAACGGAGTAAATATTAACAATTCACATTTTCCTATTTTTCAATCAAGATATCAGTCTATCCCCTTTGTCCAGTTGTTTGGCAACGACAACATTGTTTCTAGTAGAGACACATTCATTACAAAAATTCCCCTAGTTGTAGTGTTCCCCTAGTTGTAGTGACAACTGTGATTTTTCTAATAATATATCAAGATTCAAGAAATTAGTTTACCTATATGTTAGGTTGACTCAGTGCGGAGAGACGGATCCAAAATTTTAATTTTATGAGTTTGAAATTTTCCGAACCTATAACTCGTTCATTTTTTTTAAAAATTTTCAAATATACTAATTTAATATATTTTAAACATATATATAGTGTACGAGTCGAAACTAGTGATTCAATCGAACCTATTCGTTATACTATGAATCTGCCCCTGGCTCAGTGTTAGAGAGCACAACCGGGACAAAAAATCGCAAATATATCAAATCAATAGTTGCATAATATATGTCTCTAAATAAATTTTTAATTTACGATGGTGAGATTCAGTCTAACTCGTACACTATCACAAGATACTTTTATTTTCTTCCACCAACTCGAATAACTCTACCTAAATAAGGATAGCGAGACATAAGAAATCAGTTAACTTTACTCGTTTATACTAAAATTCAAATATTATTATCATATATCTTTTGCATTCATTGATCACTAAGTTACGCGTTGATATTTTAGATAAACTTCTATAATCTAACGATTAATAATATATATTTTCCTTTAATCTGTGACTACCAATATTTGTGATTATCATAAAGCTAAGTTATTCAATTGGGTAAATATGAATGCGGATAAATGTAGTTACCTGAATGCGGACGTAGTTACTACTCCGGCATTGGCCGAACGCCATGGCGACGGAGTGATCCACCATGTCCGCGGCGCCGTCGCCGGAGATTCGGGCCATTGGTTTAGCCCAGTCCTTAGCCTTCCATTTTTTGACATGTTCATATTCGAAGCTTCCTTCTAGAAGCTGCCCTGTTCCAAGTGAAAGTACTAAAATATCCTCAACTCCTCTCACAAAAGGAAATTCCTGTTTGTTGTGAAGCACGTGAGTGATCGCCGCCGCCGTCGGGTTGCTCATAGCCAAGCCGCCGTCAACTGCCACGCAACCGGTTTTTCCATCGACAGATTTCATACAAACCGGTTCGAAAGTTCCTGGTTCAGCTGCTGTAGCCCGGCAAACCTCCCATAACCGGAAATCAAAGCTTTCCGACTCGAAAGCGTCCGCTCGGGAGAACAAAAACGGGGCCGTACTGGACAGGTCATAACAGGGGATTAAAACCGGTTTAAGAGTATCCTTTAACGTGAGGCTTCGACCGGTTTTTTTATCCTCAAATGCTTCTTTCATCATCTTCTCTAAACCGGTAGCAGCTGAACCGGTTGCGCCGCCGCGGAAAACTCGCCGGAGAAAACTATTTCCGGAAGAACATGACCCGTTTGGAGGATAAAGTTTTCTACCTTGTTCCGCTAGAAGCTTCCATGTATCCTCAGCTTGGAAAACCGGACGTTTTTGATCCTTCGTTGAAAACAGCATCGCCGTGAAAATTCCTCCGACGCCGGAACCAACAGCAACGTCAAAATAATCCGCGATTCTAGCATCTGGATTACCCGATTTAGCCTTCAACGCTTGTTCCAAATACGCTAAAGCTTTCCCTGATAATATATTTCGCATTCCACCACCATCAATGCTGAGGATACATATTTTTCCCCGTTGATTTTTAATCGCCTGAATGTTCTCCGTCGCCGGGGAGGTCAAAACCTCGCCGTTTTTGTTCTCTTCAACCGGAGAAGGTAAAATTTTAGGTACCCAAAGCTTTTGATCATCATAACCGAATAAGAATTTGCTTTCTAGAATAGAGAAAATTTCGTAACTTAACTTATCTGTATCAATGCTCGGTTCTAATCGCACATCTGACATAGCATTAGATGCCATTTCTGAACAAACCCCAAATTCAAAAACAACCCCAAAAAATTTCACGACCCTTAATAGGAATCACCTTATTTCTTCCAAATCCTCAATACCCATCTGCTAATTTTCACACAAACCCAAAACTGTTCAACCTTCAATCTTCAACCCATTTTTTTTTCTCTACAAAGAGAAGATTAATTAGGCTGCGTACGGTGTACGTTCACTTCCCTTTTTACCTCAGAGATGCTTCAAAATTGATCTGAAAAGTGATTTTGAAGAACGAATTGATCAATATATAAATATATTTGTTGGTAGGTGTATCTCTCTGCTTCTCTTTTCCCTCACTCTGTATGTATGTATATATCACACAAAGGAGGAGGAGGAGGAGGAGGAGTATATAAGGAAGAAGGAAGTTATACAGAGAAGGCAAAAGAAGACAAAATGGAGGTGGAGGCAACAAGTTGAGCACTTATTTGACAGTTTTGGTTCTCTAAAATTTTTTTTTGGAAAATAAAAAATAATATCAAACAATCACAAATAGATAAACATCAGAAATCATTATCTTAAAAAGCTACTTCAAGACTTGAGAAATAGGAAAAAAAAACTATTAAGATCAGAGGATTAATTGGTTATTAATTCGGTTATCGGGCTAATTATTAAAATTTCACACGGAAAAAATTCATAAGTTATAAGTATGTTTAGCTAGAAAAAATGGGATGAAAAGAGAAAAACCATATAGAACTAGACCAACTAAAGTAATCAACTTTAATTTAGATTTGAATAACATCTATTTTTTTTGTAGACATTTGATTCATCTTCTTGCAATGATACTTTATATATTGAAGGCTAAAATTATAATTTACTAAATTATTACGGGGTTATCGGTTCACCTGTTAAAAGAAAAGATCATACCGAATAATCGAACCAATGATTAACCAATAACTTGAATGAATAAACCGATAATCAATAACTCAAGTCATTAATCTTATAACCCAATTACACATTTGAATTATTGATTTAACCGTTAATTTACACGACCCTACTAAATAGGAGCAAAGTCAGTGGGAAAGGTTGGAGTTTGATTGAATCCAATAATCTTAATTTAAATATATATTTAAAACTCAATAATTTTAAAAAATTAAAATTCTTACTTCATAATTTTTTCTAACTTCACATCACGTTCAAGGATGAGTTCATATTAAATTCTTCAAAGTTCCCATTAAATCTACCAACCAAAATTTATTAAATGTTCAATAGAGACAAAAATATATTTATATTTAAAAAAATTTTTTTAATTTTTTTAATTTTTTTAATTTTTTTAATTTTTTTATTTTCTATATATTTTTAACCTTTTAAATTTATTTCAAGATTCTATCAATATTTATCTTTCTTTTAAATTAAAAATTAAATTTTAAAAAAACAAAAAAAACATGTAATTTAATTAAAATACAAAAATTAAAAATATTTTTAATTTTTTTAATTTTTTTAATTTTTTTAATTTTTTTAATTTTTTTAATTTTTTTAATTTTTTTATTTTTTCATTTTTGAAATTACATATAAATATACTATTATTAATTGTATTATTATAGTGTTATTATCAAATAATAAGATTGATTTCTCTTAATCTTTCATTACCAATATTAATGGTACATTTCAAATTAAAAAGATAGAATCCTACCAAGCAATAAGCATAATAAAGCTTACTCTACCCTTCCTTGCTTTCATTTTGGCCCGACTTTATTTTATTATTGTATGATTAGTATTGCTTAGTTGTTGTTTGTCTAAAAATTACGGTAAAAAATGCCATAATATTTTTATTGAAAACTTCTTATTATATATATATTTATTATTACTTATTATTTTCTCACAAAAAAATGCTTGAAAAAACGTGTGATAGAATTTGTTTCTATTAATCATTTAAAATCCCAATAGTTGATTAAAATGTGTGGGTCAATGTTAATGAATTTAGACTTAAGAAATATTTTCCTAGGGGTAGTTAGTATATTTATCTTTTATTCACTAAACTATATCGATTTTGGGAATATTTTCAATGGATTTAGAGGTTAATGGTCATCTTCACATTTCCCACTCAGGATTCTCAGACTCACATTTGTAACTCCAAAGCTTCTCTCTTAGCGAAGCTGAGGCTTTCAACTCTTCTAAAAAATACCAAGTTTTCTTGAGGTTTATTACTCCAAGTTTGTGGGAATTCAACAAACGTTTCCTTTCCCCTTTGTGTCCCAATTTAATTTCAAAAAAGAAAAAATTAAAAAAACAAAAAAAACATGTAATTTAATTAAAATTAATTTAAGAAATTCTTAAAATCTTGTTACTTCTCTGAATTAACATGATCATTCCTAGTTGAAATTCATGTCTTAGTTTTGTTCATATAGATTTCTTTCTTAACCCTAATCCTTAGTATGATATTTGAATAAAACATGCATGATTTAGTCATATATGAATGTTGTATTATTATGATATTTTCACTCGAATTATGAATGTTAGTACAAATACATGAATTGAAAAGTTAATGCTTTAGTATGTTGAGTCTCGGTATTATGAGTCGATACTTAGTATTCTCCATAAATGTAAGTTGATGAGTTTTGACTCTTTATCGAGTCTTTTAAATTCCCGGTAGTATCGATTTATCGGCATGATTTCCGTTCTTTAGACTATTACGGCTTTTCGACAAAGCGGCTCGGCAAGTCTTAGAACACGATTTCTTTAGGTCCTTAGACTCTCATAACACTTTAGATAAAAGCTAATTTGACTTACTCCTAGGACATCGGTTCGAGCTATCATCCAGTTAGACATAAGTAAGTTTTAGTGGGAGTAGTACTTAGCACCAATCAAGTCGGGGTTCGGCGCATGAGATTCCCAAAACTATGTACCCTTGTAGGTTATTTCCCCAGCTGGGCCCCGAGATAGTGATCACACGGTCAACCACTATACCGGCAAGGTATAATGGGCTCTCTTCGATAGGATTTATACATCGAACTCCATCTAGCTCACGTGGTTACATGTCGGTTTTAGTCTCTCAGCGGTACAATTTAGTTCGGTATAGTTATGGTTCTCGATCAAGTCTAGACTTTCGAGATTCCGATCTATTTTGCGGTATTACATTTGAAACACTATTATTTCGGTATATGTATGTTTTAGTTTCATATAACCTACTCAGTACATTTAAAGTACTAATCGCATATTTCTAGTTCTATATCATTTTATGATATAGGCTCGGAGTACCTAACTTTGAGAAGCCGCAGTAGTTTCATCTCAATGATTCTCCATTCTTCTAGTAGTGAGTCCTCATACGCTAAGGGCCGGAGTTTCCTTTTCATTTATGATTGTTTTTTCAATTTAGATTTTCAAACATTATAGTTAGCTAAGGGTTTGTCACAGTGCTTATTAGTTCTTTTAGAAGGCTTTAGGATAGTGTTTATTGATTCGGTTTGCCTTCCTCGGTGTATGTTCAGATTTTTGTGTTAAATCGGTATTTTCTTGTTCCTTTAGTCGACTTCCTTCTTGTTATTATATTCGGTAGATCAGTTTTAGTAGAATCATGCTTTACCATGGAGTTTGCTTGGGGTCACTTGTGATCCTAAATCACCAAATACTCTCATCTAGGTTATGAACTTGAGTCGTACCCGGTAAGCTACATCTCTTCGAGGGTTTATGTGTATGCTTTACTAGATCCTAGAGCCACACTTTCTTTTGTGACTCCTTACATTGCAATTCAATTCGATATTGTTCTAGAATTCTCTCGGGAGCCATTTTTAGTCTCTCTACTCTTGTTGTTGAGTCGGTTAGATCCGGTTGGGTATCTGATTTTCTAGTCACAATTTTATAAAAGTCTGCCAGTTGATCTAGTAGAGTTAAATATGATCGATTTTGGCCTCATTCTTGGTATGGACTTATTATACTCTTATTACGCCTTAGTATTTGCGAGGACCGAGTGTGCTTCAATTCCCTAATGAACCAGTCCTAGAGTGGAAGGGTAGTACTTTAGCACCTAAGGGTCAGTTTATTTCTTACACTAAGGCTAGGAAAATGATTTCTAAGAGATATATCTATCATCTAGTTCAAGTCAGGGAGAAAGTTCTAAAGCCTCGACTCTTGATCAGTTCCGATTATAAATGAGTTCCTAGATGTGTTTCAGGAGTAATTCTCGTCCACCATAATTGGAAATAAACTTCTACATAGACCTTCCATATAGCGATATCTCAATCACACATATAGAATGGCTCCATCTAAGCTTAAGAAGTTAAAGGAGCGGTTGAAAGATCTTTTAGAAAAGCTTCGCCAGTTGATATATCAGTGGGTGTCCACGATCTTGGCGGGAATAGCATGCAGTGACTTTATAACTTAAATTAGTTTTGTTTATCTAAGTTATTTTATATTTCATGTAATTTTATATAAATGTGAAGATATGTGCTAACCAACATGATTAGTCTTTGTTTTGTAGGTTTCAATGATTTTGAGGAACTAATCCATGAGTTGGTGAAGTAGAGGCTTGGAATCCGAATTTAAACGCGAAGCATCGGCAAGGAAGGAGTGCGAAACAGCCCACCTGCGCGTTGGAAATGTGCCACGATAGGTAGGTTGCGCGGCAGTGTATAGCAGCTGCCCAAGCGGCGTGACACGCTATAGCAGCAGAGTGCTGCCTAGGAGTCGATTTTGGGTGATTTCAGAGAGCCTTGCGTTACCTCGTGTCACGAGAGCGGTTCTTGTATTACGCCCAGTGACACGAGCAGTTCCATGACGGGCACAAATTATGCACGTTTTCCATTTACTATAAATAGGTCCCTTAGCTCCTAATTCCACTTGATCACGATTTTATTCGGGAAAACTGCCTAGGAGTGAAGGGAGAGTGGGAGAACTAAATCTAGGGTTTGGAAGAAATTCCTTCTCATCTCTCTTGAATTCTTGTAAGTATATAGTTTAGTAGTAGTTTAGTTGTAGTTTTCTGAACATGAATGGTTAGAACCCTTCCTCTAGAGTTGAAGCCATGAATTATGATTGTGATTTTATGAAATTGTTTTGGAATTAAGTTATTGATTGTTGTTATCGTCTTGCATTATACGGATTGTTGGTTGTTTTTATGGATTGATCACCATTAAAAGCATTTAGGTGGCTTGGGCGAAGGCTTGAGAAAGCGTGCCTAGGTCGAGGACATGAGAATGAGGGCATGTTTGTATCTCGCGATATAATCTTGTGTTCAGGATAGAAATATACCTAACACCTTGCTTGGTTGACAAACGGGGTTATTAAAGACCAGCTTGGGATTATCACATCACCACTCGAAGAAGTAGTTGTGAGGCTAAGTTGAGTTAAATGGTTAAGACGCACGAAAGTCCCTAACATTTCCCGTAAACCACAACATAATTGATTGCCAGCGAACTAGAAATTAGCATCCTCGCTCACAATGATGCAGTGAGGCTAGATTGCCATGTGAAATAACAATTGATAGTTCCATGCTTAACCCATTGCAATTCGTAGTATCGCATGATTATACGGTTTAACTCTATGTTGCTCTAGGTAATTTGGAATATTTCGTTGACCAAAACTAGACTTAATTATTCTCCTTCGCTTATATAACCAACACTCTAGGTATTTAAAGATCACACTAGAAATGGATAGTTAGAGGAATGGGTCCAGTCCCTATGGGTTCGACATTAGGTTCTTAAAAAGGCACTATATTACTTGCCACGACCCGTACACTTGCGGACGTGCTTGATGCGGAAGCGGTCATGTTTTAGCGCCGTTACTGGTGGACTCGCGAAGTTTGATAATTTATCTATTTTTGTGTGATTTTTGAATTTCATAAGTGTTAGAAACTTGATGCCCAAATGCGATCATTTGGCGGGCGACGGTTGTCTAGCAGAGCAGCAAGAAATAGAGAGCTTGTGGAACCGTTGCTTGAACTGGAACGTCAAATCCATTTGCGAAGGAGAGTAGCTCATGAGCAAAAAGGCGAAGAGACTTCAAGAAAAGTACAACAACAACCACTTGCATGGGCAAGCACGATTGTCAGCCGGGCAATGGCGGCAAGACCGGTTGCGAGTAGCAGGCTCCACTAGCGACGAATGTGACCTCTAGTATCTAGTAAACCGGAGCTGGAGAACTTTGAGCTTAAATGAGAACATGGTGCGGAGTTTGTTACATTCTAGTGGTCGATTATTTTGGAATGGCACATGTGAACCCCGCAGCCCGGCACTCTGAGCTTTCTAGAGATTAGTGATACGTTGTCCCCACCCGGCGTGTCCACCCAGATTATCTCCGTTTAACCCTCTTCCCATTCTCATTGTTGGGAGAGCGAAAAAGTGGTTGAAGAGTGAGCCACCGAACTCCATAACTTCAAGGAATGACTTGGCTAGGAAGTTCCTTATCGAGATTCTTTCCTTAGGCAAGGCTTTGCAAAGTTGGAAGTGAGATATAATTTCAAGCGAAGCTGATGAGAACATATGGCAGGAAGATTCAAGTCATTGTTGAAGAGCTGTCCCCATCACGGCCAATCAAATGATGCTGGCTCATACCTTTAGCAGAAAGTCTAGACCCACACACAAAAAATATTATTAGACTGTGCATCGGGTGGGCAAGCCTTGGAGAAAACATTTGATGAGTTGTACTTTGTTGAACGGAATTGCACAAGGAAATCAGTGGCACGAGTCATCAAGGCAGGCGAGGAAGGCGATCGAGGGTTGATAGAAGTAGATGGTTTACATGCCTTGGCAGCACGGTGCTTCGTTCCAGCAACAGATGATGACTCGGTTCAATAAGTTGAGTATGAACCAACACCGAGGCGGGTTAATGCGGTTCGGCAAGCTCTAATTAGTGTGGTTGTAGAAATAATGGGCACCGATACGAGAATCTTGTGGAACGATCAGTCGGTCATTTTGTTGGGAATGTGCGGCGGAACAATCAAATTTCGGACACAACTACAACAAGAATTGGCGAGGGCCACCCGAATTTTTCTTGGGGTGGAGACCAAAAGCAAAGTATCGGCATCCTCGACATCGTAGGTATGTGAGAATAGAGCGAGATGATGGAGACGGTGGTAGCGGCATTGAAGAGCATTTGCGAGGAAAATCATGGAGACCCGAATCGATTGGAAAATCAAGCGGGGCGACGCGGACTTGATGAATCGGCCAGTAGCCACGCAATCTTGAAAAACAAGTGGAGTCGGATAAGCATTGCTCGAACATGAAAATTCGAGGGGATTGCAGGTGATGCGAGATCTAGCCCCGTGAGATCAGTGCCACATCCCACGATCTTCGAGCGAAGCAATTAGACGTGCAGTGCCTAAAGGGTAAGAAAGGAGGTGCGGCGGGAGTTGGCCAGGAACCGGGACCATCCGATAATGGAGCAAATCGGAGTGTTGGGCAACAAAATCGCAATCTTCATTGCATCGGCACGAGACCACCCTTCCCTCGAAGATTCAGAAAAGAGAAAAGGAGGAGGAATGTTTAAAGTTCTTTGAGAGCTTCAAAAAACTCCAATTTCTTATTGATGTTTGCGAGGAATGCCAAATATGCTAAATACTTGAAGGACGTGATAGCTAACAAGTTAGATTGGTGGATGTCGAGGCCTTGGGGCGGAGTGCGATCACGGGGGTGAGCAAAATGCCAAGAAGCTTAAAGGCAGGTTTACCCTCCCCATACAAATTGGTAAAGCTGAAGTACTACGAGCTTTGTGTGATTTAGGGGCAGTTTAATCTAATGCCCCTATCCTTATTTAACACCACAGGGTTGGGAAGCACGAGGCGACAAGGTTGATGTTGCGGTAGGCGACAAGTCGCAGTGACACACAGTGAATGTAGAGGACCTTCTAAGTCAAAGTAGGTAAATTTACTATACTCTTGATTTTATTGTTTTAGATTTCGGAGTTATTGACCGAGGTACCCCCTAATCTTAGGACGGCATTTCTTGGCTACGGAGGAGCGGTGATTGACTTGAAGGGACCTGAATGAGGTCGAGGATGAAGAACTCTTCGCGTTTACCAGAAATGAACCCATCCGCGCACTATAGAAACCTTGTCGGAGTCGAGTGTATTGGCGGAAGAGGATGAGTGTAGGGTGGGGAGGATTCCACGGAGTGCACGGCCAAAGGCAATGTCAAGTGTTGTCAGTCGATAAAGGGCTTCCAAATTGAGAAGAAGTTGGAGAAAGGAGGAACGGAGTGAAGGTACATTTCCTCTAGCAATGAAAAGAAAAGTATATGGTTCTCGAAAGAGAACCCGGGTATGAGGAGGTCTGAAAAGGGCGGTCCACATACGTGCCACGACAGTAAAATAAGGCGGCCCAGGAGGCAACCAGTGCGCAGTACAATATGTTTAATTTTGATTTTTGTAGGTTGATTTTGTTATTTTCATTTTTGTTTGTATTTTTGGTGGAAAGCTAGAGGCACGGATGGAGGGAAGTAAGTACCCTCGGAGAGGAAGCCTAGTAAGCATGGAAGAAAAGTGTGGGGTCAAACACCCCTTTGTGCAAGTTGAAAAGCATGTTATTAGCTGGGCCTAAAGGCCTCGGGAGTATTCTCAACCTCTTTAAATGTTAAGTGGATGCTATGAGTACATAGCATGATTCAAGTGTGGGGTGAGGAAGACAAGGGAAATTTCAAAAAAATCTGTTCCCAACAAATGCGTTGGTGAATGTAATGCTTTGGTGAAAAATTGGAAAAATTGGAAAAATTTGAAAAAATTTTGTGAGTCAAGCATGACTTCATCACCGTTGGTTTTCTTTTCCGGCGGGGGATCTTTGAACCGATGAATAAAGAATTTTTCTTTGTCTGTATATAGTTTTTAGTCATAGTTAGGGGCCCATTTCCGACGATGGATGGATGACGACCGTCTTGAGGAAAAGTAGTCAATATGTTGGGTTTTTGAACCCATAGATAATTGATGCTTGATGTTCTTGTTATGTGCTATACATGATTGTAAGATGCAAGTAATGTTAGGTGTTGAAGCATACAAGTGTATAACTTTGTGTGAGACACTTAGGCTCTTAAATTTGACTCAATATGATTAAAGCTTAATTAAGATTCTTGTGATTTCTTTGAGTTAAGAGGCTGCTGAATGTGTCTTGAATTGAGCATGTGCCATGAGTGTAAGGTTTTTAGTATTACGTATTGCTATTTGTATTGTCAAGAACTTGCTTGGTGTGTTTATAAAACGAAATGAAGGATGTAAAATTGTAGGAGATGATTTAGGCATTTCTTTGAATTAACTAATTTTTACATCCCTCATTTTTTACCTACCTTGAAAAATTAATCCTAGTTAGCCCTATTGAGCCTTGAGCCTATTCTTTGATAGCCGCAACATAAAAGCTTAATCTTTTTATTTCATTAGCCTTGAATTTGTTCCAAAGCTCCTAAGCGCTTAAAGAAGAAAAATTTGAAAGAGTAAAGGAGTGAGAAGAATGAAAAGAAAGGAGAAGTAGCAAGTTGTAGAAGTTGAGAAAAGGACAAAGGTGCACTTGGGTGAAAATGGTTGATCATTAGTAAGGAGTAAGAAAACAAATTCATTAAAAATTATTTATAAAACTCCTTACTAATAAGCCAAAAGTGCCTAAATAAAGGGAACATAAGAGGAAAAGAAAGATGAAAGGAGAAAAGGTAAAGTAAGGAAGGGGAGTTCGCAATGAGGGCGTGATGTAGTAAAAGCGCTTAGGAAAGATAGTCACTTATTGCGGCATAATAGTACCTGCACATGCACGAGGTTACATTTACAACCTAAAAAGTCCTACTTGATCTTACATTCATACATCCTCAAATTAGTGGAGTAAAACACTAAGGGCAAGCTTATGGGTCATTACATGATGCATGTGAATTCTTTGTGAGAGTGAGTGTAATTCTATTCATGTACCACACATGTTGTGATGTAAAAATTGTTTTGCATGTGTGAAATTGGGTAACTCTCTTTCCGTGAGGCACATGTCGAATGAAGGATATAATTCATGTGGGATTTGTAATGGAAGAAATTGATTTGCATAAGTTTGCTAAGATTGAGAGTCGATTCTTGAGGCTAGGAAGTCTTAACGGAGTTATATGTCATTTCATTGATTAAATCGTGCATGCTACATTTTTAATTATCTTAAATAATCATTATAGTAGTAACTGAATTAACTTGCTAAATTAGTTATGTGTGAGTCTCCATATGCATGAGATGTAAAAGGTTGTTTGAGGATGAACAAGGCTTTAAGTGTGGGGTTGTGATCTCGGGCGAGAATAGCATGCTAGTGGCTATAACCAATTTAGTTTTGTTTATCTAAGTTATTTTATACATTTCATGTAATTTTATATAACAAAAGATATGTATAACCAACATGATTAGTCTCTTTGTTTTGTAGGTTTCGATGATTTTGAGGAACTAATCCATGAGTTGGTGAAGTAGAGGCTTGGAATCGGAATTTAAAACGCGAACGGCAAGAGGCGCGAAACAGCCCACTGCGCGTTAGGCGTGCCACTGGCAAACAGAGGCTGCAGCCCAGTGTGCCCCGCGCGCTGCCCAAGCGGTGTGACACGCTCTCAACGGCAGGTCTTTGCCTAGGGTCGATTTTTGGGTGATTTCAGAGAGCCTTCGCGTTACCTACGTGTCACGGAGGATTCTCATGACCACTCCCCGTGACACGGAAGCGGTTCCATGACGGGCTAAATTATGCACATTTTCCATTTACTATAAATAGGTCCCATAGCTCCTAATTCCATAGTCACGATTTTATTAAAACTACCTAGGAGTGAAGGGAAGTGGGAGAACTCATGCTAGGGTTTAGCAAATTCCCTTCTCATCTACCAAATTCTTGTAAGAGTTTAGTAGTAGTTTAGTTGTAGTTTACGAACATGAATGGTTAGAACCCTTCCTCTAGGGTTGAAGCCATGAATTATGATTGTGATTTTATGACATTATTTTGGAATTAAGTTATTGATTGTTGTTTTCATCTTGCATTCTGGATTGTTGGTTGTTTTTATGGATTGATCACCATTAAAAGCATTTACGTTAGCTTGGGCAAAGGCTTGAGAAAGCAATGCCTAGGTCGGGACATGAGAATGTGAGGAGCATGTTTGTATCTCGCGATATAATCTTGTTTCAGGGGATAGAAATATACCTAACACCTTGCTTGGTTGACAAGCGGGGGTTATTAAAGACCAAACTTGGGATTATCCATCACCACTCAAAGTAGTTGTGAGGCTAAGTTGAGTTAAATGGTTAGACGCACGAAAGTCCCTAATCGTTTCCCCACCAAGCCACAACATAATTGATTGCTGCCGAACTAGAAATTAGCATCCTCGCTCACAATGATGCGGTGAGGCTGGGTGCCGTGTTTAGAGGCTCGAAAGACCATGAACATTCAATTATAATTATATGAAATAACAATTGATAGTTCCATACTTAACCCAATGCAATTCGTAGTATCGCATGATTATACAGTTTACATAATTGATTGCCTGCGAACTAGAAATTAGCATCCTCGCTCACAATGATGCAGTGAGGCTAGATTGCCGTGTTTAGAGGCTCGAAAGACCATGAACATTCAATTATAATTATATGAAATAACAATTGATAGTTCCATGCTTAACCCATTGCAATTCGTAGTATCGCATGATTATCTGGTTTTAACTCTATGTTGCTCCTAGAGTAATGTCAGAATATTTCATTGACCAAAACTAGACTTAATTATTCTCCCTCGAAAACTTATATAACCAACACTTTAGGTATTTAAGATCACACTAGAAATGGATAGTTAGAGGAATGGGTCCAGTCCTTGTGGTTTCGACATTCCGGTTCTTAAAAAGAGCCACTATATTACTTGCACGGCCCGTACACTTGCGGACGCGCTTGATGCGGGAGCGGTCATGTCCCAGTTCTATTCGTGTGAAAGAAGGATGGTACACTTACAATATGCATCGACTACCGTCAATTGAACAAGGTCATAATCAAGAATAAGTATCCCATCCCAAAGATTGATGGCTTGTTCCACCAGCTTCAGGGAGCTAACTGCTTTTCAAAGATAAACCTCATATCAAGCTATTCTCAGCTCAGGG
The DNA here is from genome assembly GCA_018107945.1 of Datura stramonium. Taxonomy (NCBI): domain Eukaryota; kingdom Viridiplantae; phylum Streptophyta; class Magnoliopsida; order Solanales; family Solanaceae; genus Datura; species Datura stramonium. The sequence goes on from JACEIK010002419.1 coordinate 149,223, forward strand.
TCAGAGGATGTGACATTCTGAAGACAACCTTCAGAACTCAATATAGTCACTATGAATTTGTATTTTATATATTTTTGACTAACGAATGCTCCTATAACTTTTATGGACTTGATGAATAGGGTGTTGAA
>JACEIK010002419.1:152918-177387 GCA_018107945.1 Datura stramonium
AAGTTTCAGATGACTAGTCAGCATGGTGGCCTTGTCGGCCCGCATAGGTTCCTGATTGTGAATATGTTCTGGTCAGCTGTTATTACAGGTTCAGGCGGCTGTAGGCCCAGATGGCCGGAGGCTGTATTTACAGCCGTTATATAGCCCTTTGTTTCCAGGAACCTGAGATAGAGCTAGCCAGGCACCAAATGTGCCTCGGCCCACCAGTTAGTAGTTCAGGTCCTTCTAGGGCACCAGGTGCCAGTCATACCCCCCAAGGCGGGGCGTGACAGAAGATACCAACATGGATTTCATTATAGGTCTACCTCATACGCGCAGACAGTATGATTCGATTTGGGTGGTTGTAGATCGGATAACTAAAGAAACACATTTTCTATCAGTGAAGACCAAAGATTCAGTAGAGGATTATGTTAGGCTATACATCAAATAGTTATTCAGTTTTCACGGGGTCCCTTTGTCTATCATTTTGGATAGGGGTACTTAGTTCACCTCGCACTTCTGGAAGTCATTTTAGAAGGGACTTGGCAATCAAGTTAAGCTCAGCATAGCCTTCCATTCGCAGACGGATGGCCTGGCTAAGCTGACCATTCAAACCCGAGAGAATATCTTGAGGGCTTGCATGATCGATTTCAAAGGTAGTTGGGCTGATCACCTGTCTTTCATCGAGTTTGCGTATAAGAATAACTACCACTCCTGCATATAGATGACCCCATTTAAGGCACTTTATGGTAGAATGTGTAGGTCTCCTATAGGGTGGTTTAAGGTTGGTGAAGCTACCTTAATAGGACCTAATCCAGTTCAGGAGGCCATTAAGAAAGTCCAGCTTATCAGAGAAAGACCTAAAAAAGCTTAGAGTCACCAGAAATCATATGCGAATGTGAGGAGAACAAAACTTGAGTTTGTTATGGATGACTGGGTATATCTGAAGATTTCACTTACGAAAAGGGTGATGAAGTTTAAGAAGAAAGGAAAGCTTAGTCCTAGATATGTCAGTCCTTACAGGATTCTAAGGCGCATTGACAATGTGGCCTATGAGCTGGACTTGGCTGCGAAGTTAGCATCAATACATCCAGTCTTCCATGTGTCTTTGTTAAAGAAATGAATCGGTGATCCGACCTCAGTTGTGCCTTTAGAGAGTGTGGGCATAAAGGATAGTTTCTCTTACAAGGAGGTCCTAGTGAGATCCTTGACTTTTAGGTTTATAAGTTGAGAAATAAGGAGGTTGCATCAGTAAAGGTTTTTGGAGGAACCGGTTTATAGAGGGAGTTATGTGTGAAGTCAAAGAAGATCTGATTGCTAAGTACTCGCACCTATTCCTTTCCAGCTCGGCTTCAGCATTAGGTACTAGTTATTTCTTAGCAATCTACTTAGCCTCATGTTATTTTCATGCCTTTCAGTTCTATTCATGTCTTTGTAAGCATCTATGATTCATGAATCCAATTCAGTCATGTATCTCAGTTCTGAGTCAGTCATTACTTCAGTTTTCAGCCTCTAGTCTTCAATTACGGGATTGCATCTCGTTCCCTACCTTTCCAGCTTATTTAGCCTCCATTCGAGGATGAATGTTCCCACAGAGGATTGTAACACCCTAAAAATTCCTAAGACTAGCCCCTAGATTTAAAACTTGACCGTACAGAAAACTGGAAAAAGGTCCTAAGTACGAGTCATTTACGACTCAGAGGATCCTAGTATGAGTAGTACCAGGACTCATAGTAGGAGGATCAAAGAAATGAAAAATGTAACTAGGAACCCATGACTGCATATCATTATTCGTATCACCATGGTATGGATCGTACTGACCAGTTGTGAGATAAGTTTCAGAGAAATGTTCAGAGAATTTTTGGGAAAACGACCAGCCATGGTACGGCCCATGGTATGATTGTACGGGACGTGGTAGGCTCCCATGGGATGAACTTTAGAGAATGGTTTGGGCAGGGAACCTAACCACAAGTGTCAGTACGGATCATATGATCCTGGTATAACTCGTAGGTTGGGTCTTACCACTAAATGGGTAGATTTTTGAAACGGTCACCCAGGGACATTTTTGTAAAATCCTAAGCTCCTAACTTCTAAATTACATCATTTTTGGGATTTAGGAAGGGGATTTAAGGAATTAGCTGAGTATTTTCCCTCAATACTCTCAATAATCATACGTAGAACTCAGGCAGACCTCTCAAGCCAAGAACTAAGGCTTTTTTCTTCTTCTCAGAATTTCAAGACTTCTTCGTAAGGAATCTTCTACAGGTATGTGAAGATTTAGCAAGGGTATTCCTTCCACCCTCGTCCCTCAAAGTATATTCATAAAACCTCACTGTTTCCATCCTTGTAGAAAGTTATGAGTTAGGGTTTCTAGGAAAATTATGAATTTCCCTAATTTTAGTAATTCTTCAAGTTTCGCATGACTAGTATTATGTGAAATTCATGTTTTTGCTTCAATTATACATATCCATTTTAACCCTAATTTTAGCATGATTTTGGATTGAATATTTCATGATTTAGACGCTAGTCATAAAGGTTATATTGTCATGATATTATCACTTAAATGGGAATTTTAGCATAAATGCTTTGAATGAAAGTCAATGTATTCAGATATAAGTACATTTATTACCAGTATTTTAGTTATCAAGTCCTTCAGACTCTCAGGACACTTGAAATAAGTAGTTCTACTTAGTCTTAGGACATTAGTTTTGAGCTATCAATATAGTAAGATATAATTAGGTTTTCAATTGGGAGTAGTACTTAGCACCGAGTGGGTTGGGGTTTAGTGCACCTAGGTTCCCAAAACTACGTTCCTATATAGGTCTTTAGACATAATGGGCCTCAGTTAGTGATCACATAGACTAGCCACTATACCCTGGCAAGGTACAGTGGCTCTATTTTATGGGGTGTATACATCGAACTCCACGTCTAGCTAATGTGGTTAGATATCGGTTAATAAGCTCTCCCATAGTACAATTACAGATCCTAGTCCAGTCTTAGTTCTAGATTTTAGGATATGTACATGACCCTTAATCAGTTTTTACTAGCTCTATGGTATTTTCAGATTTCAGGTTGCTTACAACATTCATGATTCAGATAGGGTCATTGTATCTCATTTCAGTATTACTTATAGTTTTTACCAACATGTTTATATTTTAATTGCATAATCTCACATACTCGGCAAATAAAAACTATTAACCGCATATCTTTTATGCTATATCATCTTATGATATATGCTCAGGCACTCAGGCCGAGCAGCTCGGTAAGTCTCCTCTGAACGCAGTCAGAAGAAGTATAGTGGTGAGTCCTCATTTCTCAAGGTCTGGAGTCAATTTCCCATGTCATTTGTAATTTTTCACTTTTATTTTCACACTTTAGAGTTACTTGGGGGCTTGTACTAGCAACTCATCTTTAGTAGAGGCTTTCAGACAGAGTGTTAGAATTTCATCTTGATTCAATATTTTCTAGTGTTATCCAGTTCTTTATTTACTATTGTACTTATACTTAAATGGTTTATGTTTACTCAACTTCCACTTATTTTTCATCTAAATTTGCAGTTATGTTAGAATTATGTTATGCCATGGGTTATCTTGGGGTCATATGTGGCTCTAGTTACCATGTCGTATTCAAGGTGCAGACTTGGGTCGTGACGAGGTTTGACATCTTCATACACAGAATAATACATTAGATGATGCAATCCATTTGAGAGTATTCAAATATTCCTTGGCGGGGGAAATGTGTTACTGGTTGCATCGTCTACCTCCCAACTCCATTAACACGTGGACAGAGCTTGTCAACATGTTCTTAAAGAAATGGTTTCCACCAGTAAGAAAGTTGAACAAAGGGATAAGATTTTCTGTTTTAGATAGCTTCTGGGGGGTCAATTATTTGAGGCATGGGATCATTTCAAGTAGTATTTATTCAAGGCACCCACCCATGGGTTCCCCAAACGCATTTTGCTGGAAAAGTTCTACGCTGGTCTAGATTCTTTAACTCAATCAGTGGCCAACAATGCGGTTGGAGGCTGTTTTATAGACAAAACTTATAATCGTATTACCACTATTACTAACTGGATAGCTAAGCATAACCAATCGTGGCATGGAAGAGATCAAAGCAATAGAGTGAATGTAGGTACTCTTTCATTAACCCATTTGATGCAGGATAAGAAAAAGCATGATCAGATGATGGCTACTATAGCAACCAACCTTGCCTTGTTGGCTAAGAGATTGACCGAGATTGAGGTCAAAAAAGTACATGCTATGAAAGAAGCACCAAGTGGTCCTCAATATGGGCATAGATGCCCCCTCCCTTGTAATACCAACAATACCAATAGCCACCTCCAATTTAAGTTAAAGATGCTAACTACGTTAGCAATACATCCGGAGGTTACCCAAGGCCACATTATCAACAACAACATCAAGGCCATCCATACAAAAGTCAATGGCGACCTCAACCACATGGTCATGGTAAATATTATCCACGGAATAACTATGGAGCCCAAATCAAGGTTGTCACAATAATGGTAATTTCGAGAATAAGAGCTCGAACCTCTATGTCTCACCAAAGGGTCCATTTTCTAGTTCACAAAACTGGAGGGAGGGACCTTTTCAAGAAAAAAGGGTTTCCAAAAATTGAAGGCATATTAGAGAAGGTGCTCTCTAACAAAGAGAGGTCAGACGCTTGTTTTAAAAGTTTGTCAGAAGTTATTTTCTCCCACACAACTTCTATTCAAAATTTGGAGCAATAAGTGAGATATCTCTCAAGACAGCACAACCCCAAGCAACAGGAGCATCTCCCTAGTGACAAAGTGGTCAACCCTAAGGGGAACATTGGTGCCTCCAATGCTCATTGTATGGCCATTGTCACTCGAAGTGAAAAACTTGTGCAACCTGTTGTTGACCTTACTTGTGGTGACATTGGTGCAAATGCTATTGGGGGTTATTGTGAGGTTGTTGATGAAGGTTTGATAATGAATCCACTAGTTGATATAGTTTTTGAAGAAGCTGTTGTGAGCTCCAAGTGGAAGAAAAAGGAAAAGGAGAGGTTGAAAGAAATAACACATCGAATTTCATTCATTAATCCTATTAAAGAGATGTCTTGATTTTCTAAGTACCTCAAAGAGTTGTTGATGAAGAAGAAGTCGATTGAAGAAAAAATGGCCCCCGTAACCCACCGGGTTAGTGCCATCATTGCTGGCACATATGTGGAGAAGAAGCGTGAGCCTAGAGAGTTTATCATTCCACGCAAGATCAGGCACTATGACTGTTTGTGAGCTTTATGTGATAGTAGAGAAAACATTAATTTGATGCCTTAGTATCTACAAATTGTCAGAGCTAACCATGTTGAAGTCCACCTTTATTCGGCTTCAAATAGCCAACAAGTCAATCAAAAATCCAAAAGGAATGGTGGAAGATATGATGGTAAAGGTTGGAAATTTTATATTTTAGGCTGACTTTATTATTATAGATTGTGTAGTAGACATGGACATGCCTATCATTCTTGGTCGTTCTTTTGGGGCCAGCAATCGAGCTATGATGGATTCGAAAAAATATGAGTAATACCCCAAAAGCCCTAAGATTAGACACAGGAGTTGAAAAGGAGAAAATAGGATTTTCTGCACCAGGTCACAAAATGAGTTGTCCTGTGACCCGTTAGGATGACCACGAGTCGTTAAGTGACTCATGGTGGGGAGTTTCACTTAAGATGGAAATTCAAGTTTTGAGTGACCACGGGCGTGACAACGAGTCGTGGCCAGCATCACGACTCGTTAAGTCAGTCGTGATCAAGGATGGTTGAAGGAAGAGGAAGTTTCGAGTAGTGCACTTAACGGGCCCTCACCACGACTCATTGGGAGCACCACGAGTCGTGGTGTCGCCCGTGGTGACCCCGGTAATTCTCATAGTATAGAGGACAAGAGGTGACCACGAGTTTTGGTCACCAGTAACGACCCGTTACGTTCCCCATAATGAGCCCAGTTGAAGTTTTTGCAGTGTACTCGATGACTCGTGCCCAGTGGTAACGACTCATCCAATACCTCATTGGGACTGTAGTCTATTTTTCTCTGTGAGTTTAGTAAGGGATTCTCCATAATTCCTATGATCCTAATGCCTAAACTACATCGTTTTAAGCTATGAGTTGTGAGTTTTAAGAGGGGTCAGTTGATTCTAAGCTATTCCTATTCATCCATGCAAGTGTATAAGTCTAGAGAGGTGATCAAGCTCAATTTCTTCCAAGTTCTTCTCAATTCTTCCTTGGGAAATTAGAGAAGTTGTAGAATCATATTCTCTCAGGTATGTAGGGTTATGAATGGGTGAAATTGTTCACACTCATGCCCAACTCTTCTCTAATTCATGAAATTCTATTGATAATTTTATGGAGTTTTATCCCAATTCTTATGAAATTCTTACGATCTATCTATGGGTTAATCCTTCTCATGTACAAATTTATGCTTTATGAATCATGGGCAGATTTTATAATTATTTTATAAGCTTATGGATTTAAATTTCTACAAAACTATGCCCAATTATGCATGTTTATGAAAAGTCAAGCTATGATCTCATGATGATCTTAATCTTAACTAGCCCAACTATGATTTATGCTTTATGATTTTATTTCTCTCAAGTACTTATCATGGATTTATGAAATGTCATGTTTATACATGTTTTACAAGTATGCATGGATTTCATGATTGATGGATTTATGACTCTTGGCCAATTCATGGGCCCTTGTTCATGGCTAATCATGTATTTTAATCATGTATTTTAAATGGGGATCAATGATATTTATTTGGCCATAAACTTCATGAATGATTTTATAGTTACTATACGTGCCTAATGTGCATGTTTTTGGGAGCAAGGACTAGCACCGAGAAGCTCCAGATTCAGCGACTACAATGTCTCGTAACTATGTGCCACTAGTTTATTTATATATATTCTAAATATTAATATCCCCTCTTCGTGATATCACATACTGCACGCCCCTTGCTTGGCAGCCCGGGATGACTCTCGCCCACTTGAGTTAGATAGTTAGGCATCGTGGCCTCACCATGATGGTGCTCTGCTATAACGAGTCCTCCCACTGCTCGTGATTTTTGTATGGTTATGATTATATACTTTGGGCTCAAGTCATTTTTAATAAGGCTTTTCTCTTATGATTATGATGATGAATGATTTATGAATGTTTTGAAAATCTTGAGCCTTGTTACATTATGACATTTACGTTATGATCATGCACCCCACTCTTATGAATTTATATGTATTTTAATTTTTCTTTTTTACTTACTTTGCATACTTGGTATATTAATATATTGACTATGATACTTATGCTATATCGTGTCATGATACATGTACAAAGGATCTTTCTCAACAGCATCCTTAGCCCTTGTTTTCCCACTCAGACCTATTCAGCTAGCGTCGGTGAGTCCTCATCCTCCGAGGAGCCATCTGGCCATCCATAGCTGTTATGTCTCTCTTCGCCAGATTTTTTGGGTTAGCTGGGGTGTGTCCCATCAACTCATCAAATATGTTAGAGGCTTCTCTTAATTTTGTGTAGTGATCAACTTGTCATGAATGATGTGAACTCTAGTTCTAATATTATGTTATGTATAGACTTCTGCTATGTTTAGAATGATAAATCTTCCGCTTTTACTAATTGAGTTAGATTTATGTTCATGCCATGGTTTAACTTAGAGTCTCTCGGGGCTCCTTGTCCCGTGTCCAATTCGGGCCTATGTTTAGGTCGTGACAAACTTGGTATTAGAGCAATAGGTTTTGAAGTATCCTAGGGTGTATGCAAGCCACGTTAAGTATAGTCTTTTTCATAGGTGTGAAACGCGCCACACTTATGACGAAGAGGCTACGAGACGTTTAGGAAATGTTCCCTTCTTTCATAATCTATGTCATGCAGTGAAATTCTTCTCTATTCTTCTAACTCGTGCTATACGCATTTGCAGAATTATGCCTCCCGTAGAGTCAACGGCAGAAGAAATGGAAACAGAAATGGCCACGATGGTGGCAATAGGGACGAGCCCAAACAAGCCCCACAAGCACATGCGGAGCACATACCCTAGCCAGTTTCCCACACAGAGTTCAAGGCATCCATCCAGATATTATCCCAGGCCCTGACCGCCCAGGTCAATCAACAGGCGGTGGCGCATGTCCCTCAGAACGGGAATGCAGCGGAAGCGAGGATTAGAAGCGAGGATTAGAGACTTTCTAAGGATAAATCCTCCCGAGTTCCTTGGATCGAAGGTGGACAAGGATCCACATGAGTTCATTGAGGAGATTTTGAAGATCACCTAGATTATAGGGGTGACTGGGGAGGAGTGTGCTGATTTGGCCTCATATCAGTTGAGGGGGTCACACAAATTTGGTTCAAATAGTGGAAGGATAGTAGGGCGGTGGGAGAATGTCCCGTCAGTTGAGAGGAGTTTCATATTGCATTTCTGGATCAATTCTTCCCTCATGAGATGAGGGAGATCAAAGTATCGGAGTTCTTGAACCTGAAGCAAGGGAAGATGACAGTCCATGACTATGCTTTGGAGTTCACCCGTTTTTCCAAGTATGCCCCAAAGCTAGTGGCTGATCAGAGGGCTCAAGTGAGCAGATTTGTACATGGAGTCGCGGACTACCTGTACAAGGATTGTAGGATCACCATGCTTCATCGGAATATTGACTTTCCCTGGATAGTTTTGCACGCCTAGCAGATGGAGGCGTTGTACCAGAGAGAATTGGGCAAATTTGCATAAATTTTTGTTTTGTGCATACCCGGAATGTTGGGAAGTGCATAATTTCCCGGAATGTGCATAATTTCTTTGTTTTGAGCGTCGAAAGTATCTTAAAATCACGGCACATCAACACCCTCAACTTAAAACTTTTACATGTCCTCAGGCAAAAACAAAACAAAATAAAATAAACTAAACTACTTCGACGCTTCAATCGAAAGAACCCTAGGAAATTTGCGGCAATCACATTTATACATCAAATCAAATTTTCTAACCCCTCCGTCATCACATCAACTCAAATCACTATGCATATGCAAAATTTACAACCATGACACAAAGGAATCAAAACATGGCAAAACACTGTCACTTGCAACCATGCACATAATTCTATAACACTGACCCAGACAATTTGCAGACGATTTTGTTGAACAAATGCTCTCACCTCAAAGAAGTCCCATACTCACACATGTGTATATGATTATTTAGATATATTTCTCTTGGGACTAGGTAAGATTCACTCGCTCTCACATAAGAAATTCTAACTGTGTGCATGCAATACCATAGGCTTGCCTTTACTTTCAATACCTCAATTTTCAAACAAGTAACCAAGATCACTATAGGACTTTCTAGTCTTGTAACGTAGGCTCGGGCTTAGGTATGGTACATACGGAATTAGTAGTTTAACCCTCCTTGGCACTACACACCTTTTGGCTCCACTTTTCACCTTTTTCCCTATTTTTCCCCTTTTTCCTTTACTTTCTTCTTATTTTATTTGCATTTACAACTACGAATGTAGTTTCTCTTCATTCAAGCATTCATTGGTGTCACATCTTTCTTTTCTTTTATTTTCATTATCTTTGACAATAATTTTTATTTCTTTCTTTTCATTATGCATACCGCATCCCCTTTTTCCTTATTCGTTACGCAATTTTTATTCCACCCGACTCTTCTTAATCACCCCTATAATGGCCACCCTCAACTTAGGAGATTTTCCTGAGTTGAGGTTCACAATGTCCAAGGAGGGACCAGGACCAAAATAGGTTCATTCTTAATAAAAGCAGGAAGGTGAATTGGTGTAAACAAAAAGAAATGTCAATTTAAGCTTAAACATTTGGATCAAGGGATTTTTATTCTCTATTGGTAGGTCTTTTAAGGATAAAGTGGGCTCATACATCAAAAGCATCCTATGATCCTTTCCTAGTTTCATATCCTCTATCTTGGTACGACTAACCAGACAAGTTCTAGATTGACACACACAACTGAATTGAGCGATTAAACCTCACTCATACATAGCACAGGTCAAAATCATCACTTCTACTAACTGGTAGTTCAGGTACAGTCATACAATGGTAAACATGTTCACAATTTCAATGCCATGCAAAGATTCACAAAGGTCATACTTGTCAACTATAACATACACATATAAAAATTTCGGAGGGGTATCAAATTATAAATCAACAAAAATCAACAATTTAATCTCTTGACTACCTTCAGTTCACCTAACTTTCTTCTGACTAACACAAGAAAATAAAATAAACATAAAACCCTAAACGTGTCAGTTCTACTAGATACGGAACACCCGAGGGAAAAGATATCCAGCAAGAAAAACCCTCGGGTTATGTTCAGCAAAAAGAATGCACAGGTATCCCTCCCCACCCCCATCAAGGAAAGCATGTGTCATCCTCGACACATATATATCAGACAAAACTAGGAAAAATAGGGAACATACCTGTGAGACCTAGGTGTCAGCTACCTGGTCGGTGGAGGGTGCAGATACGCCTCCAATGTTATCTCCAACATTACCGGCTTGACTCGATGCATTTTAAGATCCAACAAAAATCATCCTTTCTCCATGAGCTCTCGCTGCCTCAGTCTCGGCTCTCTGTCTAGCTCCTCCCTCGATTCATACAGCATTCTCTCCGTCTCACTTCACTCTTGTTTTTGCTGACGGAGCAGAGAAGCATCGTCTTCAAAACTTTCCTCCGCACATGTCCTCTTTCCTTTATCATGTGCCACCGGCTCCTCAGTGATAAAATAAAAAATCAATGGTAACTCTTCTTCAAACATTTCATCTATCACAGGAAGTACCGGTGGAGGTACTGCAGCTTCCTGTCGTGCGGCCAAGTCCAACACCTCAACTCTGAGCGCTCGTAGCTCTGATTACCATTTTGAAAACTCAGGAGCCTGTAACTGTGCAAGGTGCTCATCCATTATCATCTCAAAATCATGCAATCGGCCATGCACAAAACTGGACAATGCCTCCAACTCTTTCAACACCCACGGCTTTACCTGCTCCATCAGAACTTTAACCTGTAAAGTCGTGTGTGCCTGCTGCTTTTCAGCCTTAGCTAGTCGCCTAGCCATATTAACTAAAAACTCCTAAGAAATTGTAACCAGGCTGGCTGTAGTGGCTCGTGGAGGGGCAACTGGTGATCTAGGTGTTGCTGCGGTGGAAGATGACTCGGGAACATCAGCAGGTGCGGAGGTGTCCAATGCATCTGTAGCCTCAGGCTGGCTACCTGTCTCTCTTCCCTCAATAGGCTCAGCTGCCAACTTAGTGAACTATGCGGCATCAGTCTACATACCACTGCCAAATTCCTATGCTAATATGGTAGCTCCAACAGATGCAACTGCCTGAGTCCTTGCTCTCGATACCGGGTTTGTGTCATCTTGAATAAACCCGATATCTGTTATATTCTGGACCACTATTCTCTGGTCAACTGATGGCAACTCTGGCACCTTTGACTCCTGATAGAGTCTATCAATCAGACAGGGGAAGGGAATTGTAGTACCGTCATTGATTTCCCGATCTCTAATCTCCTCCGCAATGTATCGCGGGGAATTGATGGCATATCCCTCCATTATACTTGCTACCAATGCTGCTCTGTCAGGTGAGAGGATGTTATCATTGTTGGTTGGTACCAGCCTGTGCCGCACCAGTGACCATCAAAATTTATCCTGAAAGTTCAATGTGGCCTTTTTTATCTGAGACTCTGTGCCGTGCAGCCATTCCACCAACAGACCTATTGTAGCAATGATCCAAGATAGCCAAGTATATTGTCTGATGCGCTCCTGGCTATTCAGCTTTTTGGTCTTGACTTTCTTCAACTCATATAGCCTGTGATCGAACTCCGCCGTGTTCACCGGAGCATGATACTCTGGTCTATACAGCATCCTGGAAATTGTCCTCTCAGATATATCTACGGGAGTTTCTCGAACCGACACCTGCGTCAAGGCAGGCCTCTTTTTCCATTCCTAGCCCCCTAATGCCAAACGTTGCAATGTGGCCACATAGGCTACATAGAACTCTCTGACTAAGCATGGGCTGTAGCTTCTTGATGGATCGGTCAACCACCCGAACCTGTACTTTTCAAACACCGCTTGCAGCTATGGAAGATCTTTCATCCCTGTAATGACCAGCCTTGGCTTCTCGTATATGCTCATTTTCTAATTTCCTTTCTCATTTGGAGCAATATCTCTATTATATATGTCTGCATACCATGAACACACCATCTCCGCCCATTCCTTAGTTGCTCGTTTGATGTGTTCGAAGTCTCAGTCAGTTCATCATCAGAGTCCCCTCATGAGCATGTGACTAGTCAGCTATCTCTATGTTTTGCCCAGTTGTGGGGGCCTCGGGAGCAAGTGCAGCTGCAGCCCTGGCATTATCATCAGTACGGCTGGGCGGATTCCTCGCCAGTGGAGTGGGAGCATCGACCAGGGATGTCGGATTTGAAGTTTGTTGAGCCCCAGCCTTGGTTGATCTCCTCACTAACTGCTCCTCTTATATGTCATATTCTTCCTCAGAGCCGCTTGTTTCTTCGAAGGAGGATGTCTCATCATGCAGTCTATGGTATAAAGGTTGACCACGCTCAGGTGCTTGTTTCTTTGCCTGACTTTTTGTTGGTGTACCTCTCGGAGACATTGTACCTGTGGAAACATTGTTAGTATATGAGATGAGATGAACCAAAAACATTTTTAAACTGCTGCTCAGTGAACCTGGCAAGTGACTAAATGAGTCATTTCCACTGGAAACGACTCGTGAGGTCACTCGTTGTCCCAAACTAATCTTCCTTCATATTGGGCTAGTGTACTTGACGACTGGTCCCAACGAGTCGTTAGGTCAGTCGTTAGGTACACTGCCTTATTGATTTAATTTTTCCACTCAGGATAAGCTACACAACAAGTCATTTGGTGATCTAACGAATCGTGATGTAGCTCGTGCTCAAGAGTATCAGTTCACCCATTCATTCATCTTCAACTACTTCCTATTGTTCAATCTCCACAAACATATAACTTAATTTCTCACACCATCCGATGTAAATTCAGTCGCAATTCACATGTTTATCCTTCCTAGGGTTCATTATCATCATGAGGCAAAGATTGACACAAGTACAGCATTACTTGAAATAACATCGATTTCATTCAAAACATGGGTCATCAAAATTCTTATTTAAATGCAAAGACATTCACAATTTAGTGGGAAAAACTACTCACAAGATGCTTGATCAGAGATGGGAGTGCAAACGTGTGTGCGTATGAATGGTTGGAGTGCAGCTTAAGAGTTGTTCGATGGGTTTGAGAGAAGAAGAAGAAGAGGGAAGTTTGAAAAGTAAAGGAATCGGGTTTAAAATGTTTTAAATTAAATTTTACCCTAATTTGATCCTGGGTCGGGTCGGATGTCAACTATTTCTAAAAACGCAGGAAAATCCCCCAAACAAGTCGTTACGTGATGAAATGACTCATTTTCATCCTTCATTTTGTGACTGGAGTTCAACAAACTTACCTAGGACCTAATGAGTCAAGAAATGACTCGTGGTGTCACCCAATGAGTCGTGGTCCTTGGACTAGTGTAGCTTCAAGATGGGTCACTTAATGAATCATTTGGTCTCCCAAAGATTCTTTGAGTGAGACATTATCACCCTTTTCCTTTTGATTATGACTTTTATCCAAGGTACATGAAGGAGGACCTCACGATTCATTTCTTAGAGAGACGAATTGTTGAGTCACTCGTTTCTCCCCTATTTTCTGCAATTCTCTTCACGATTTGACTGAACAAGTCGTCAAGTCAGACAACGACTCGTTCTGTGACATTTTTCACCAGACTTGAAGTTCCAGATTTTGGTTCCAACTTCAAATTTTCCATCTTAATCACTTGCACCCATCAACAAACGTAAACACTGCATATTTTTACATTTAAACCTTGGGTTGCCTCCCAAGAAGCGCTTGATTTAACGTCGTGGAACGACGTGGATGTTTTGGCTACTCAAACTTCACCGAAACACCTTCATGGGTTGCCTCCCATACAGCACCTGATTTAACTTCATGGCATGACGCAAGTCTCTTGACTACTCAGAATTCATCAAGTAATTCGTCTCCATCCTCTAGTGCTGAGACTATGTTGAATTCCCTTGGTTGTTTCATGGTCCGGCTAATTTTGAAGGTGACCTCTTCTTTTTTTAACCTGAATTTTAACTGACCTGCCTCCACATCTACTAGGGCCCTACCAGTTGCAAGGAATGTCGCCCCAAAATGATGGGGACCTCAGAATCGACTTCGCAGTCCAGAATCACAAAGTTTGTTGGGAATATAAATTTTTCCACCTTGACAAGCACATCAAATAGGATCCTCTCCAGCTTTTCAACGGTTCTGTCAGCCATCAGTAGTCGCATAGTGGTTGATGTGGGGGCTCCCAAGCCTAACTTTTTGAACACTTTTAGCGGCATCAAGTTTATTCTAGCTGCTAAGTCACAAAGAGCCCTTCAAAACTCAACATCCCCAATGGTGCAAGGCATAGTAAAAGCACCTAGGTCTTCTTCTTTTGAGCTAGGACCCATGTAGTTATGGCACCACATTGATGCATATTATCATCAAGTTTAAAACTTACAGTCCTTTTTCCGGTGACGAGGTCCTTCATGAATTTGGCATATTCGGACATCTGCTCAAGTGCCTCAACTAATGGGATGTTCACCAACAACTGCTTAAGCATAGAGATAAATTTTTTACACTTCCCATCTTCAGCTTTCTTCATCAAACGTTGTGGATAAGGAGGAGGAGGTCTAGGGATCGATGTAAGTTTTTGGTGTGCCTCCTTCTCCTTCTCATGTGCAGCTCCATTCTCCTTTGCATTACTTGGAGCAGTTGTCACATATGAATCTCCAACCAAAGTTGGGTTTTCAAAATCTGCTACACTATCATCATTCATCGAGACGGGCTTTTCTGACTCTTTAATTATAACTGGCCTCGGAGGATCAACTGTTGCCTTTCTGCTCCTAGTAGTGACCGCCATGAAATGACTGTCATTTTTCATATTTTGCGCTGTGTTGCAGGGAAGTGTGCCTTTTTGCCTCTGATTCATTACAACAGACATCTAACTCATCTGCTGCTTAATCTTCTTGATCACCACGGCATGTGACTCCACCTTTTGATTTAAACCAGAAATATCAACGCGGAGCTCCTTAAATGGCCATATGTTGTCTCCATCTTCTTGAGTACTTTGGACAGCATGTCTCCATCAAGTTTCGTGGAGGAACTTACAGACCACTCCTATCATTTTTGAACTCCTCGCGCTTCTTCCAGTCTTCATTATCTCGGTATTGGCCTCTGTTGTAATTATTATCCTTGTAAAAGTTCCGACCTTGGTTCCCTTGACCTTGATGCCAAGAGTCTTGGTTAGACCCTTGGGTGTTGGTCTGGAAACCCGCCCTCTAATCATTTAAATAGTTAGCTTCTTCTTCAAACTCAGATTCACATCCATCATTTCTCGAGGGCTTTCCCTAAGAACCCACAGTATTTACTTTCTCCGCTCCGACTCCCATCAGGTGCTTGGCAAGCAACCCCATAGTGGTATTTATCTTTGCAATATCTTGATCACGCTCCTTATATTTTCTCCTTTGTTCTGTAGACATACCAACCACATAAGAACCAGTCGAAATTTCCGACTCTCTAGTGTGCCAAGCTCGGTTGGTTTTGGTGATCCTAGGTTCCTCTAGAGACGGTATCAGCCACTGCCTTGGTGTTGGCATTCAGAGACCTATAAAAGATCTCCAACAATGTATCATCTGGAATCCTGTGATTTGGCACCCTTTTGAGCTTTTTGTTGAAATGCGGTCAGGTCTCGTGAAGTGCCTCTGAATTTATTTGTCTGAAGTTATATATTTCATCTTTCAACTGCAATGCTTTGGATGGTGGGAAGAATCTTTCAAGAAAATCTCTCTTAAGTTCCCCCCCCAAGTAGTGATTGAATCATTCGACAGCTCAGCCAACCACATCGTTGCCTCACTCCCTAGTGAGAATGGAAATAACCTCAGTCTGATTGCGTCCTGGCTCACTCCCAGTTGTTTGTATGCCTTACATATACCCACGAAATTTGTCAAGTGAGCGTGGGCATCATCAGATGCATGACCCGCAAATATTCCCTTCATATTGAGCAGTTGGAACATTGCACTGGTAATGTCAAACTTTGCCCCAACAGGCAAAGGAGGAGGGACTATAGCTCTAGTGGCACCGACTTCGTCTATATCAACATCATCATCCTCATCAAAATACCGGTGTCTCTGGTGTTCTGGACCTCTGGGTCATCTAGCTCGCTCTGCTTCTGTAGCTAGACGTTGCTCTTCAGCAACTCTAGCTAACTCACAATCTCTAGCCCGAGCCTTCTCTTCAGCCAATATTCTCACTGTGGCTTGGTCCACGATTTCCTACTCTTGGATGTTGGCCATTATTCTCAAGTTTCTTAACGTCTGCTCAAGTTCGTGATGAATTAGAACTAGGGGATTTCCTTGGCTCCTAGTATCGGGCATGCACAAACCTAAGACCTGTTAAGGAACCAAAACAAAAAAATAAAAATAAAAAAAAGAAATAAGAACCAATAGTAAAGCAAACACAATTAACAAAAGCCTTAGCCGTATTCCCCGGCAACTGCGCAAAAATTTGATGTCGCCCAAATTATACCTCGCAATTGAGATATAAAGCGGTCGATTCAAATATAGAACCCAACAAAAGTTGAGGTCGATCCCATAGGGAATATGGAAAGAACTTAAGTTAATGTGAATAGTTGTTACTATAGAGTTACTTATTTCCTAAGGGGAAAAGAAATAGAATAATAAACAAAAGTAAAACTACTGAATGCTTAGATCAAATTCAGTTTGTGTTCAATTAATGACTTGACTAGGATTGTGTTCCCCAAGACTTCATAACCTCAAGGCTTGTACACTAGTGATCTATTCCGGTGTTTAACATGCAATATCGGCAAGTTAGATTAACCTAAATGGTTGGTCCCCTATCTAGATGATTATCACCACACAACTTGGTCCGTATACGGGTGTACTTTTCGTATACTTTTAATTGACCCTTACCCTTAATATTGAATTAGCTATCCCTGGAAAAGTTCAAGCTATTAGATGAGGGTTGATAGCCTTAAATCTCCATTGTTAATCCCTTTATCCTATTCAATACCTCCTTGGTCCGGTAAACAAGAATAACGTAAGTCCTAACGTTTGCAACCATCAAGAATCAATAAAAACGAAGGAAAAAACAATACATGCATTAAACCCCATTCAAGAATCACTAATTATTTAACCTATGTGTATTAATTCATCTTGGTTCCCACAACCCTAGTTATGGGTTTAGCTACTCATGGATGTATGATCACAATCACAAAATATTGAATAAATCATAATTGCAACTTACAAATTACCGTAGAAGAAAACCAAGTAGATTGAATAAAACTCCAAGGTTGATGAATAAATTCCAATGTTGCTTTTGATCTTCAAATTCAAGAACAAAATTGTAAACCTTGTTTCTTGACCCAAGAATAATCGTACAACACCAAAATCCTACGTGAAAAATAATAATAATCAACTCTTTGAAAATACACCTAAACAATGTAATAGTTCCCAGAAAACCTTTTCCTAACTAAAACTGGAAACCAGGTCGTCAGTGACCATGGGCTTGGTGACGAATCATTGGGACCTTTGATGAGTCGTTCCTTTCTACAAATCAGTCATCTTCAGCATTGATTCCAGTTGTGGAAATGGGTCACCTAATGACTCATTGTGCTTGGGCATGAGTCGTTAGGCCTCTTGTGGTCTAACTCCTTCAAAATTTCAATGCACCTTACAGTTTGTTCTAGTGATCTGCCAACGAGTCATTTAGTCAACTAACGACTCGTTATGTTTGTCATCATATCCACTGTGTCACTTTGTCAATAATTTCTCTCCCAGTCTTCACGACTCGTTACCAGATGTAACGAGTCATTCCCTCAACCCATCAGGTACACTGTTTCTGCATCTTCAAAATTCATCCTTTACCCACGACTTAAGCAACGAGTTGTGCTTCTTGCCAATGACTCGTGAAATGCCTGGCAGTCACCTTTTCAGTTGTTTTAAGCATAAATTTGCCCATTTCACTTATGAACCTATTTTCCTGCAACATTAAACACAAAACACATCATACCTATATAGACATACCCGAAATGTGCATAATTTCTTGGTTTTGAGCGTCGAAATGCCGTAAAATCATGGCACATTAGTCGCGTGGCTAGACAGGGTGATGGTAGAGGTTGTGCTCAAACTATCAGATTAGCAGAAGCACTAGCACAGCCAACTCAGCAGGGTGCATCCACCAATGGAGGTGGCGGCCAGCGCTAGAACAAGTTTTATGCCCTTGCCTTCTACCAGGAGCAGAATACTTCACCCAAATATGGTTACCGGTATGTTACGAGGATTCCATCTTGATGTATATGCATTGTTAGATCCATGGGCTACCTTGTCTTTTATGACACCCTATGTGGCCAGTAGTTTCGAATTTAGTCCCAAAATCCTATCAGAACCCTTCTCAGTCTCTACTCCAATCGGTGATTCAGTTGTAGCTAGACGGGTGTATAGAAATTGCCCAATCACATTCCTTCATAAAGTCACCTCGGCAGATTTAATAGAATTATCCATGATCAATTTTTATGTTATTCTTGGCATGGATTGGTTGTTTGCATGCTACGCCTCAGTTAATTGTAGAACCCGGGAGTAGAGTTCAGATTTCCGGGTTTGCCAGTTCTAGAGTGGAAGGATAGTTCTATTGTGCCTGCAAGTCATTTCATTTCCTACTTTAAGGCCAGAAAGATGATCTCTAAGGGTTGCGTGTACCATCTAGTTAGGGTTAAGGATGCTACGTCCGAGACCTCGACTATCAAGTCATTCCCAGTAGTATGTGAGTATCTAGAAGTGTTCCCAGATGATTTACCGAGAATCCCTCCCTAGGGGGAGATTGATTTTGGTATTGACCTTCTTCTCGATACACAACCTACATTTATTCCTCCTTACAGAATGGCCCGAGCTGAGTTAAAGGAGTTAAAGGAGCAGTTGAAAGACCTTCTAGATAAGGGATTCATTAAACCAAGAAAATCCCCATGGGGTGCACCAGTTCTCTTTGTCTGAAAGAAAGATGGTTCTCTTTGTATGTGTATTGATTATCGACAATTGAACAAGGTCATCATCAAGAACAGGTATCCACTCCCTAGAATTGATTATTTGTCTGACCAGCTTCAGGGTGCTAAGTTCTTTTCGAAGATAGATATCAGATCCGGATACCATCAGCCCAAGGTTCAGGAGAGTGATATCCCGAAGACAACCTTCAGGACTCGGTATGGTCATTACAAGTTTGTATTTATGTCTTTTGGACTAACGAATGCTCCTGCAGCTTTTATGGATTTGATTAATAGGGTGTTCAAGCCATATTTTGACGTGTTTGTGATCGTGTTTATCGATGATGTCGTGATATATTCTCAGAGCGAGGAGGAGCATATCGCTCATCTAAGAGTGGTGCTACAGACTCTCAAGGACCGCCAATTGTATGCTAAATTCAGCAAGTGCGAGTTTTGGTTTAACTCAGTGACATTTTTGGGTCATGTGGTGTCAAGTGAGGGTATAAAGTTGGACTTTCAAAAGATAGAAGCGGTGAAGAATTAGCCTAGACCGTGAATCCTTCAGATATCAGGAGCTTCTTGGGCTTAGCTAGTTACTATCAGAGATTTGTTGAGGGATTTCCATCTATTGCAGTGCCATTGACCAAATTGACGAAAAATAAAGTAAAGTTCCAATGGTCAGAGGCTTGTGAGAGGAGCTTCCCGGAGTTGAAGACTCGACTCACCTTAACACCGGTGTTAAACCTACCTTAGGGTACCAATGGATTTATGGTGTATTGCGATGCTTCTAGGATCGGTCTTGGTTGTGTGTTGATGCAGCATGGTAAAGTGATCGCATATGCTTCTAGGCAGCTGAAGGTTCATGAGAAGAATTACCCGACCCATGATCTTGGATTGGCAGCGGTGGTATTCTCTTTGAAGATTTGGGACACTATTTGTACGGGGTCCATGTAGATGTGTTTATGGACCATAAGAGCCTACAATATGTGTTTACCGAGAAGGATCTAAATCTACGCCAAAGGAGGTGGTTGGAGCTACTCAAGGATTATGATATGAGTGTCCTTTACCATCCTAGTAAGGCCAACGTAGTAGCAGACACACTTAGTAGACTCTCTATCGAGAGTGTGTCCCATGTAGTTGAGGGGAGGAAGGATCTGGTGAAGTGTAATATCCCGAAAGCCCAAAGATCAGACCCGGGAATTGAAACGGAGATAATTTGAAATCTGGCATCAGGTCATAGAGCGAGTCATGATGTGACTCGTGCTAAGGATCAAGGTTTTAATTGGATTTTGGGAATTTAGGTCCCCACAGACATGACCACAAGTTGTAGTCAGGCCCCACGACTCGTTGAGGCAGTCATGGGAAATGATGACTGAGAAGAAGAAGGAAGATAGAAGTGTACCCCACAAAAGGTCCCCGCGAGTCGTGTTCAGTCACCACGATTCGTGGGATGGGACATGGTCAGCAGGATGGAATTTATTTGAAATAAAGACTGTGAAGGTGATGAGTGATGACCACGATGGCAACGAATCATATGGTCCCCCATGATGATCCCCAGACAAACCCTCAGGCTTGTGTACATGATGGATGATGCCATGAGTTGTGGCCTGAAGTGACGAGTCATTCAGTCCCTCATGGTCACTGGCAGTTAGTTATTTCCTACGAAATTAGTAAGGACTTTCCCGTAAATTCGATGATCCTAAGGCCTAAACTACGTCGTTTTAAGTTATGAATGATGAGTTTAAAGAAGATTAAGTTCATTTTTGGTCATTCTTACTCATGCATGTAATGTTAAAGAGTTAGACAAGTGATCAAGCTTGTTCTCCTTCAAATTCTCTTCAATTCTTCCTTGGGCAATCAGAGAAGTGTAAGAATCAACTATAATAAGGTATATAGGGTTATGAATGGGTGAATTCGTTCACATCCATGCCCAATCCCTCTCTTAATCATGAGTTTCCTACGTAAATTCTATGGGGTTTCAACACAATGCATGAAATTTCTAATTCTCTACATGGGTATGATTTAAACGAGTTTCTACTATTGAATTATGATTTATGGGAAAGTTTTATGATGTTTTCAATGAAAATCATGTTTCAAGATTTATAATAAAATGCCCAATTATGAAAAGTTCATGAATGTTGATATTTATGATGAATGTTCTAGTATGATGAGATATTTATGATGAAAAGCATGTTTTCAAGTTACCCATGTTTATGATCATCTTTTCAAGATAATTATGTGTTTTCAAACATGTTAAAGTATTGGTAAATTCCCATATGTTCAAGTATGATTATGATTTTACGAATTTAGCTTACCACATGGTTTTAGAGAGAAGACGCTCATTTATGTTCAGCTTGTGGTATGGTTTGAGCCAAGACTCCTCATGTATGATTCAGATTTATGTATTCATGATTATTCAGCTTCGTCAATATACGATGGTCTGCTTCGTTGAAAAATGATGGAGAGCATATGCATGTTTTTGGGAGTAGTGTCTAGCATCGAGTAGGCAGTGTCAGTCAACCCTATGCCTTAGAACTATGCGCCAATGTAGGTATGATAAGATTATTTTGGGACCTCCTATGAGAGCTATCCCCTGCCCCGATTGGGCCACTAGCTTGAAATAGATATCATGATATCGTCCTCATCCCTAGCAAGGATTTGGACGGCTCTACCCACTTAAGTGTGATAGTTGGGACTACGTAAGCTCTATCGTGGTATGTCGGTTAAAAGACGAGTCTTCCATTGTTCCTCATGATTTCAATTATGCATGTGTATCACTCATATTGTGTATAACTATATATGTTTTAAAGAAGGTTTGACCCAATGTTCAGCTTTATGTATGACTATCATATTTCAGCTTTGGCTCAATCGAGTCAGTTATGATGTTATGTTATGTTGAGATCATGTTTTCAGAAAGATAGCATGCAAGCCCTACTCTCATATTCTTATTTTGTTTATGTTTTACATTATGCATGTTTTTAATGATTTTACTTATTTAAGCGGTTTTACTTACGTTGCATACTCGGTACATTCCACATATTGACCGCATACTCTATGTTGTATCATTTCATGATACAGGCCCCGGCACTCAGACTCAGCCCCGTTCTTAGCCAGTCTTTCAGAGTTAGCATCCTACACTTGTGGTGAGTCCTCATATCCCGAGGATCATGTTTTTATCATATTTCTCTATGTTTTTTATGTTTTCATCTTTATCAAGTAGTTAGGGTCTTGTCCCATCAACTCATCAGACTTAGAGGCTTTTTAGGCAAAAGGATGTATTCAGCTTCAGATTGTGTGTATTTTGATCTTAGGTTTGTTTTAGACTTCTTCTAAGATTTTCATGTTAATTCTTTTGTTTTATTGATTAAGATAGATGTATGTTCATGCCATGGGTTGACTTGGAGTCTCTCGGGCCTCCTGTCCCGTGTCTCGATCCAGACCTCCGTTCGGTCGTGACAAACTTGGTATCAGAGTAATAGGTTTGAAGTGTCCTAGAGTTTTTGAAAGCCGCATCGAGTAGAGTCCTTTTCATGGGTGTGAAGCGCGCCACACTTATGACGAAGAGGCTACGAGACATTTAGAAAATGTTTCCTTCTTTCATGATCCATGTCATGAGATGAAATGTCTCCCTATCCTTATAATTCGTGATATTCGTGATTGCAGAATCATGGATCCCCGCAGAGTAAATGGTAGGAGGAATGGGAATAGAGATGTCCACGAGGATGGCAATGAAAACGGGCCCCAGAAAGCCCCACCAGTCAGGAGCACCATGCACCAGAGCCGATTGCCCATGCTGAACTTCGAGCAGCTATTCAGATGCTAGCGCAAGCCTTGTCTGCTTAGGTAAATCAACAGGCAGTTGCGCATGTCCTGCAAAATGGCAATGCGGCGGTGGATCGAGTCAGGGATTTCTTGAGAATGAACCCGCCAGAGTTCCTCGGGTCAAAAGTAGATGAGGTCCCGCATGAGTTCATTGATGAGATTGTGATGATCACCCAAGTAATGGGGGTGAATGGAGTTGAGTGTGCGGAGTTGGTCTCACACCAGTTGAAAGGGGTCACACACATCTAGTTTTGACACACTGGAAAGATAGTAGGACTGCCGAAGCAGGTCCTGTCACTTGGGAGGAGTTCCATGTTGCGTTCCTAGATCGGTTCTTCCCTCGAGAGATAAGGGAGTTAAAGGCAGCTGAGTTCGTGAATCTCAAGCAAGGGAAGATGACAGTGCAGGAGTATGCCCTTGAGTTCACTTGCCTATCAAAGTACGCCGCAGAGTTAGTGGCTGATCAGAGGGCGCAGGTGAGCAGGTTTGTTCATGGTGTGGCAGGCTATTTGGACAAGGATTGCAGGACCTTTATGCTCCATCAGGATATGGATTTCCCTCGGATAGTCTTGTATTCCCAGTAGATGGAGGCGGTGCATATGAGGGATAGAAAGGCCAAGAGGGCTAGAACCAATAGCTACAGATTCTCTCAACTGAGGTCAGGTGGTGGGCACCGACAGCAGACCCACCATAGATCTTCATCCCCAGCATCTTCAGCATTGAGTGTTCCATCCAAACCTAGGCACGACAAGAGGGGGCAAGCATCAGGCACTAGGGGTCAGAGCAGCAGGCCCACAGATTCTAGCATCCCAATTTGCGGCAAGTATGGTCGGGGGCACACGGGCTGGTCCTTGTCAGGTACATGTGCTTGCTTCGGGTGTGGGAAGCCCGTGCATATGCTTAGGGATTTCCCAACAGCGAGACAGGTCCATGATGGGGGTTGAGGCCCAGCTTCTAGTTCAGCAGCTCCAGCAGCACGTCCCTCACAACAGGGTGCTTCAACTAGCTTACTTGACGGTCAGCGCCAAAATAGATTTTTTGCCCTCGTGTCCCGCTAGGAGCAGGAGGTCTCCCCAAATGTAGTCACTGGTATGTTATGAGTTTTCCATCTTGATGTTTATGCTTTGTTAGATCTGGGGGCTACCTTGTCTTTTATGACACCTTATGTGGCCAGTGTTCCGCCCCGCAAGTGTACGGGTCGTGCAAGTAATATAGTGGCCCTTTTTAAGAGCCGGATGTCGAACCCATAGGGACTGGACTAATTCAGCTAACTATCAAGTTCATGTGTGATATTAAATACCGCAAGTGTTGATTATATAAGTTTTTTGATAGAGTTAATTAAGTCTAAATGTGGTCAACGAAATACTCTGAATTAATTCAAGGAGCAACATAGAGTTAAAGCTGAATAATCATGCGATACTACGTATTGCAATGGTTTAAGTATGAAACTATCAATTGTCGTCTCACATAATTAGAATTGCATGTTCATGGTCTTCCGAACCTCTAAACACGATAAACTAGCCTCA
>JACEIK010002419.1:198682-213194 GCA_018107945.1 Datura stramonium
GTCTGGGTAGCAACCACGGGTCGTGATAACTACCTACAACCCTTAGCAAGGAGCCATGGTAAAGTTCAGAAGGATTAAGGAATGGAAGATCTCAAGGTACGAGAGGCCGTCACCAGTCGTATGAAGACACTCGTGAAATTATTCAGAGGATGCTAGAAATCTCATATGCAAACCATGACAGGATTGTACTACTCATAGGATCATTGTATGAGCCGTACCAATTTCCAACACTTAGAAAAAATCATAAGTTGCCATACATTGTACGAGTAGAGGTATGACCCATACAATCATGGTACGAGTCGTAGGTGAAGGCGGCAACAGTTTATCAGTTTCCCTGTTAATTTAGGAAAGGTTTCTAATCATTTGTATAAATACTTTTCTAGGTTATTTTAGTTAGGAGTTTGATTCTGTTGACTAGTATCTGACTTTTGGGAATATTGAGAACAACTTTTGGAGAGTTTCTTACATTGATTCGTCCATTGTTCTTGAATTCTTCTTCATTATTTTAGTGCATTCATCAAGTGGATTGACTTTTCAATCATCATTGTAAGTTCTAAATTATATTTTCGTCTATGAATACTAATTGTTTTCTTATAATCATGAGAGCCTAAAACCTCCATAACTAGGGTTATAGGAACCATGGTGAATTAACAAACTAGGGATTGCACAAAGTGATTCTAAACCAATACTAATGCTTGTATTGTATTCTCTTCATCTTAAATGTTTCTTAATGGAGCGCAACGTAGGACTTGCCTGAATTCTCTACTTTCTTGAACCTAGAGAGGTAGATATTAGGAAAAGAGAATAAAAATAAAGCCTTGAACTTTATGATTCATTGTATGACTTGAGCTGCGGTTGCAGGATAGTTAATTTGGAATAAATTGATAATGGTTAAAGTGAAATCTCTCAAGAGACCTAATCTGGTAATTGAGTATAGTCGTCCAATAGGGGAGAACCAATCATTTGGATAAACTTATGTTATCAGTTCTACAAGTCAGGTATTGGGATAGATCACAAGTGTAAAACCCAAAGTAGTTATGAACCCAAGGGGAACACTTCCTTAGTTAATTGCATCATCTTGATAACAAATCAATTGTCAAAATTGTTACATGTTTACTTCCTTACAAAAACCCCCTTTAGGAAATAATAGATTAAAAGCTTAAATACTAGCGTTATTCTATATCTTGACTATATTCCCTATGGGATCGACCCTAACCTAGTTGAGTTCTTTATTGAAAATGTCCGCATCATACTTTTACAGGAGTGTGATTTGAGCGTTATCAAAAAATGGTGTCATTGCCGAGGAATACGGCTTAGGATTAGACTAATTACTTGTGTTTAACTTTTAGTTGTTATCTTCCTTGTTTACATTTTTCTTTTTTTTTCTATTCAGGCTACAGCAAGGAAACTTTAATGCTAGATCAACCCCCATAAGCCCCTTGATGGAGGATATGAGGCTGCTCGTGCCTATAGTAGCACAAATGAGTGCTGAGACACTGGCAGTAGTCCTAATGAATTATGAAGGGGATGGTGTTCAAGGATATATGGAGATGGTTAATTCCATGGACGGAATGAGGTCACTACTTCAGGCCAAAGAAATTGGACCTTGATTTAAAGATAAATCCTCTAGCAAAGCCATCAGTTGAGGTGCTACCGGTCCTGGAAATCAAAGCTCTACCCCCACATTCGAAATATGTTTTTCTGGGGGAGAATAAAACCTTTCCAGTAATTATAGTAGCAGATCTTGTAGAATGCCAAATGGAGTCCTTGGTGTTAGCATTGAGAAAATATAAAAAGGCAATTGGCTGGACTATTATTGACATCAATGGTATCCCTCCAGGCATTTGCACCTACAAAATTCATCTTGAGCTGAATTGTGTAGCTAGAATAAAGCACCAAATACGATTGAATCCACTAATGCAAGAGGTGATGAAGAAGGAGATTATTAAATGGCTCGATGTTGGTGTAGTTTACCCCATTGCTGACAGTAAGTGGGTGAGCCAGTATAGTGTGTCCCGAAGAAAGGCAGGATCACAGTTGTGCCAAACGAGCAGAATGAGATAATACCAACAAATCCGATTACAGGTTGGCATGTGTGCATGGACTACCGAAAACTTAATCATTGGACCCAAAAGGACCATTTCCCGATGCCCTTCATAGATCAGATGCTTGACAGCTTGGCAAGTAGAGGAAAGTACTTTTTTCTTGATGGTTACTCAGGTTATAATCAAATCTCAATAGCCCTAGAGGATAAATAGAAGACCATTTTAGCTACTCTTATGGGACTTTTACTTTTAGGCGGATGCCCTTTAGGTTGTGAAATGCACCGGCCACATTCTAGTGCTACATGATGTCCATATTTTTAGACATGGTGAAGGACACCATCGAAGTGTTTATGGATGACTTCTCGATTGTGGGTGACTCATTTGAAGCTTGCCTTGAGCATCTAAGTAAGGTGCTAAACAGATGTGAAGAAACTAATCAGGTCCTCAATTGGGAGAAAAGTCATTTCATTGTCAAAGTAGGGATTGTGTTGGGCCACAAAATTTAAAGGAAAAGGGATTTAGGTGGAAAAGGAGAAAATCGAGGTAATAGTAGGATTGCCACCAGCAATTTATATCAAAGGTATCAGAAGATTTTTAGGGCATGCAGAATTCTATAGGGGTTCATCAAGGAATTCTCAAAAATTGCACAACCATTATGCAAACTATTTGAGAAGGAGGTGAAATTCATGTTTAATGAAGCGTGCTTGAAAGCCTTTGAATGCCTAAAGTAAAAACTCACCTCAGCCCCCAACATAATAGTGGAAGATTAGGATATCCCATTTGAGGTGATGTGTGACGCTAGCGGGGTGGCCCTTGGTGCTATTTTGGGCCAACGGAGAGCAAAAATATGTTAGCCGATCTATTACGATTGTAAGACACTCAACGTAGCTTAGAAGAATTACACAGTGACCAAACAAGAGGTACTAGCAGTAGTCTTTGCATTTGAAAAGTTTTAGGCATACTTTCTTGGAACCAAGGTGATTATCCATACAGACCATGCAGCATTGTGGTATCTAATGTTGAAGAAGGATATTAAACCGAGGTTGATCAAATGGGTGTTTCTCTTATAGGAATTTGAGTTTGAGGTAAAAGACCAGAAAGGTACGGAGAATCAGGTGGCTGATCACTTATCCAGATTAGAGGCAGAGGCAAGAACAAAAGATGAGATTGACATTGATGATGCCTTCTCAGATGAGTAGGTGAGGCTGAGTTGACTGAGACTCCAATTGGTGCAAAGTATTCTGGAGCTGAAAAAGGGAAGGAACAAGGGGTCGCACAGGTGTATAAGGTCATTCCTCCACCACCGCCACCATGTCCTCAGCGGATGAAGAAGAAGGTGGAAGATGGTAAGTTTAAGAAATTCCTCTTAATGCTAAAACAGTTGACTGTGAACATATCATTAGTCGAGGCATTAGAGCAGATGCTCAGATATGCCAAATTTATGAACGACCTTATGGCTAGAAAGAGGTCTTGAGCTATGAGCTGGTTGGTAACTTACATCATTATAGTGCCATAGCCTCACGGGTCCTTGTACAAAAGGAGGATCCATGTTCCATCACCATTCCTTGTACGATTGGTGACTTTGAATTTGCAAACGCACTATGTGACATGGGAGCTAGAATTAACTGATGTCGTTAGCTGTATCTAGACAGCTGGGCATTGGATCCCCCACACCAACTTTAATGCGCCTATTGATGGCAGACTGTGCAGTTAAAAAGCCAGTGGAAATTCTCTTTGATATGCTAGTGAAGGTGGATCAATTCATCTTTCCAGCGGATTTTGTGATCTTAGATTGTGAGGTCGATTTTGAGGTCCCCATTATTTTGGGGAAACCATTCATCGTCACTAGGAGAGATCTGGTATATGTTGAGGCTAGATAGCTGATACTCAAACTAAATAAGGAGGAGGTCACCTTTAATGTCTGCCAGTCAATAAAGCAGCCCAATGAGTTCAGGGTTGTGTCAGCAATCAGGATGATTCTGAGTCTCTTGATGAATTCTGAGTAGTCAAGACAGTTGCATCGTGCCGCGATGTTAAATCAGTCGCTTCTTGGGAGGCAAATCATGAGGTGGTTTGGTGAAGTCTGAGTTATCAAACCACCTACGTCATGTCGTGACATTAAATCAAGTGCTTCTTGGGAGGCAACCCAAGTACCTTAACTAATGTGTGTTCAGTGTGCAGGTGAAACAAAAATTGGTGGGTGATAATTGCAGCACGGGACTATACTACGAGTCTCAATATGAGTCATAGGACCATGATACGACTCGTAGTATTGTTCGTGTTTAAAAGCGGAGACTGGTCCAGATTCATGAGTTCATTTTACGGTTGGTCACTACAAACTGTACCTCCATTGTATGAGTTGTAGTACCCACTATAATAGTGAACTATTCTAAGTGTGGAGGTTTAAAAAATCCGACCCACGAATCATGGTACCTTGGTACAGATCGTACCACACACTCGTAGGTCTCCAGGTACGTTCTCTTAATCTCTTTCTACGAGTCCAAGGGATGAGTCATAGGTACAACCTATGACTCGTGATATGCGTCGTGACGGGATAAAACTAAGTAAATTGACCCAACTTGACCCAAATTTCTCAATTCTCCCCTAACCTACTCAAATTTAACAGACATCAACTCCCGCGCAAACATAAGTTTTAACCCATGATTGCCTCCCCTCAATCTTCAATCACCCATAACTCAAGAATAAATTGTCGAAGCTCAAATTTGTGCCAGTAAATCTTCATGAGCTATTTGAATTCCTACCCCAAAATTTAAGCAAGCAAAAAGTCGATCAAGAACTTAAAAACTTCAAGTAAGTGATTACTTCCTCTTTTAAAACGTCTTCCTAAGAGATGGCGAAAATTGAACTGTGATTATTCTACTCGTGTAAATGAGAAATATAAATAGGATCAGGGCCTAACATGCTTAATGACAAATGGGTTTAGGAACCAACAATGCTCAAACAAAAATGTGCTTACAAATAATGAGTTACAGGGGTGTGAAGTATGTTGGGGGGGTTAACTAGGTAGGTAAAATTGATGAAATTTGCATAAAGGGGTGGGGACTTCTGAGTACCCAACCAAAAGCATGTTTGCCTACACAACTAGACATGAATAAGGTGAGGATAGGCTTCACAAGCCTTCCTACAACTCATGGTTTCATACTATGACTCGTGGGATGGCTCGTCGAGACTGTCCCAAGCCATCTTAACTAAAAGGTATGGTACGAGGCCTAGTAAGACCTGTGGTATGTAACTACGAGTCATACCTTGTGGTTGTACCACGAATCTGAAAGGGCTAAGTTTGCAATTAATAGTACGTCCCTTAGTACGACTCGTAGAATCTAATCACGATCCGTAACACAAGTCGTACAAAAATACTGAGAATCATAACTCTAGGTAAGTCCTTATATGACCCTTAGTACGAACCATACCAACCTGGTATGAGTCGTTCCAAGGAGTCATGACAATGTCATAGCATACTACGAGTCTTAGCACAGATCATACCATCATGGTACGACTCGTACTGATGACTCGTGGAAAATTACTGAGGATGATATTCTTGCTTCCTTTTTCTGAGATATTACATACTAAACTTTTCCTCCATAGGTACAATGACATTCAAAAAGAAATCAAACAATAAAGCCTAAGACAAGAGGGCCAAGGATGAAATTGCCACTCAGAGGGCATTGATTGATGAGCCCTCATACTCCAAACAAGCAGGCAACGCCCCTAGTGGTTTGGTGGAGGAATACCAAGTTGACACAACTGACACTGACGAGCCACAGACTACTAGGGCACAGGCCAAGGTTCAAGCCAAAGCTACATCTGCTACTCCAACAACTACTGATAAACATCCAAACTATACTCTTCTTTTACGAAGGAGCGTAAAGATTCATTGATCAAAACAAATATTTCTGACGGATGTCGGAGTCAAATACCATAGAGAATTAAATCGATAATCCAAGAGTTATAAACTAATTCAAACTAGAATGCATCGTTTCTCAACATTTGAAAAGTAAATTGGGGGAAAAGGGGAAATAGCATCTAATTCTAAATTAAAACTAAGTGAAGGAAATTCAAATTTATTGCAATCACAAGTGAGATAGTTAGGGGTATGCTATAGATGATTTAACAACTAAATCAATATTTTCTTTAATGCCTTAGACTCAAAATTAGCATAGATAGCAGTGGATAACTCACATTTTCTTATTTTTCAACCACAAGAATGTTTATGCCTTGGGTTTTCTCAAATTCCAAAGCCAATTCAAGTTATCAACCACAAAAGCTTGAGGAAGGACTAAGATATCTCTAGCCTTGACCTTTAATGGAGTGAAAATATGGGTTTTGAATATCTCTGGATCAATCCCTTGCACCAACACTCCAAATCCTCACTATTATCTTCTCACCCAATTCTCATCTTTCTATTTCAAGCAAAAGCAAGAAAAGTAAAACACAATTCATGTTTGCAACCATCAATTTTAACAATCAAAACTTGGGAGAAGATAATAGATCTATAGTTGTAATAAGAATCCAAGAGCAATTTATCAATACCCATTCAATTTAAGAAACCCACCATGAACACACCCCTAGTTAGCAAATTAGTTATGCATATTTAAAGAGAGAGAGAAGATACCAAGAGGATTCCCCTCAACAATCATCATATTTTCTACATAAATTTGCTTCATAATATCTTACAACAATGGTGAATTCCCCAAAATAGGTTAAAGAAAAACAAGAAAAGCAAATTCTATCACTATAATTTTACGGTATTTTTTCTCTCTAGAATTGATGTGTGGTGTGTGTTAATTCTCTGGGGTGTACAATTTTGGGTCATAAATATATGTACTTTCTTTTGTATAATATTCCACAATTGCCCTTGGAGGCTTCTAGGAGCTTTGGGAACCTTTCTGGATGTTTTTGCCCTTCCATCAGTGAAATTGGGTCACTTTCCTTTCGAACTATGAATAGCCGGTGTCAACCTGTGACAATCAGTGAATAGACGGTGCCAACCTGCGAAGCATCGGTGAATAGTCGGTTCCACCTGCGAAGTTCTGGAGAATAGCCAGTTCTAGCCTGCGAAGCACCGGTGAATATCCGCTTCAAACCTGCGAAGCACCGATGAATAGCCGATTCCACCTACGAAGCACCGGTGAATAGCCGATTCCAACCTGCGACCGGTGAATAGCTGATGCCAACCCTTGAAGCATAGATGAATAACCGGTGCCACCTTGCGAAGAACTGGTGAATAGACAGTGCCAACCTGCAAAGAGCTGGTGAATAGTTGGTGCCAACCTGCAAAGCGCTGGTGAATAGCCGGTGTAAACAGTTTCACCTATGATTCGCAAGTCTAGATCCGCATTTAGCCGATTAAAAGCATGTCTTTAGCAGCTCTTCTTTAGTTCAAAACCTCCATTACCTTTTCTTCATTCAAATTCTTGCATAGAGAATAAAAATGGCATAAAACTTTCCAAAATGAGTTGAAAACCAAGCAAAATCTCATGCTTAAAAGACAAATGAGTTGGTAAATTACCAACTCATCAAACCCCCAAACTTGAACCATTTCTTGTCCTCAAGCAAGGCTTTCCTTCACATGAAGACTTTACATAAGCTTAGAGCACCATGGGAGTTGTACACAAAACCATTTAGACTCAAGAAAACCCAAGAATTATACACCGACTCAAGAAAAAGAAAAAGACTCAAAACATGTTGCACAAGCTTCAATAAATGACCACAATCATTAAGTGTATCTTGCATGCGTTCATTTCATTCAAACAAGGGGTATAGTTCATCAAAAAGAACTCAAGGATCATCTCAAGTCATTGACAATTCACATGCAAAGCTTGCCTTAAAGCTGGCTATACACTTATCTCATTCACATCTCTCACTTTAAAACACTTTTAAGCATGTACCCCAAGGAAGTGATGTCACTCACAAAAAGAGAGAATCCCATACATTTTAAATCATTTCACACATAGGGATTATATGATAAGGAAAATATGCTCACTCTCACAAAGAAATTCAAGTGCATACAAATTAACCCATAGGCTTTCCCTTCATGTAACTTTCCACTAATGTAATGTTGCTAAACTCAAAATCACTAAGGACTTGTGGGGTATGATGAAGGCTAGGGGTAAGGGTAGGATAAATGTTTAGCTTTAGTTACTAGAGCCTCCATAATGCCTTTATAAATACTTGCAACATCTCATCATCTTATTGAGATCACTCTACCTTATTTCTCCTTGCTCATAATCTTCATATTTTGTGTAACAAGAGCCACCTTTATAACACCCATAAATTTCACATTTAGCCTTATCTACACAAGAGATAGAACCTTTTTAACTATTTTTATCTCTTTTGATGATTTGAGGTTTTTTTAACCCATCATTTCATCACAAATCTTGGAGCTATCTCACATTGAAGTTCTCATGTTTTCGCCTACTCTTGCAAACCCCTAAACTTAGGCTTTTACCTCATTTCACATTCGTTTCCTTATTTCTCCCCATTTCTTGGGCTCAAAGCCCCATCTTTTATCTTTCATTACTAGCAATGAAGGAGGATAGGTTTCAAAGAGAAGGATTAAAAATGGTCATAGGCTTGTAATGTGGTTTCCAAGAAAGGATCCAAAGCTCAAACATTGGCTATCAAAATTAGTGTTCAAGTAGGTAATTTTGGGTGAAGTGACTAACAAAAGGGGGCCTAAGATCATGTTCTATGTGCGGCCCCATCTAACATTTCACCTTGAACCACACTTAGGGAAAGTTCTAGACAATCATGCATACACAAGAATTAAGCCAAAAGACTCGCCACATAAGGCATTACAATCCAAGGAGTTCACATACTTTCTTCATCACACTAAGAGAATGATTTTAGACAAGCTAGTGTACAAATCAAAAAGTCAAGCAACAAATGTATAACTCATGATAAGAGAGTGCTTATTTTCACATTTAAATGCCCTCCTTTTCTTTTCAAAACTCTTGCACAATGCCAAGCAAAAAATATTGGTCATACCTCATCAAACAAGTGCACAAAATACTCAACAAGACTCTAGACTTGACATTTTCCCTTAAGAAAGTCACCTCACAATCTATCATCGATAAGTGCCAACCCAATTCAACAACAAAAAGAAAAGACAAGGAAATTACTCCTTGGGAAAGAACCGTAGTATAAAGAAAAAACCCTTGGAGTTTATTTAAATACTACTATTTACAAAGGCGATACTACTAGCAAGTAATTACAATTTTCCCTTAAGAATGACATCATTCAATCTATCATAGGCTCATATCATACATCACTTAACAAGTGGGTTACTCAGACTTCACCCCGTAACACAAATAAAGCAT
Source organism: Datura stramonium (assembly GCA_018107945.1). Classification (NCBI taxonomy): domain Eukaryota; kingdom Viridiplantae; phylum Streptophyta; class Magnoliopsida; order Solanales; family Solanaceae; genus Datura; species Datura stramonium. The sequence continues at coordinate 208,068 of JACEIK010002419.1, forward strand.
TTTCATTGATGCATATGGCTAAAAAAAGTAAGGAAAGTATAGGTGAAAGAACTTTCTGGTATGATGGAGGCATCTGCATTGGAATTGTGTGCATTGTAGAACCACTTCTTCAGAACTTCCTGTTTTCAGGCCTTCTACTCATAACCGGCATTTGATAGGTGTTTTGCGCCCTTGGAACGGCATTTTGCCAGTATAACACAGATGTGCCACTTCTAAAGAAATTTTTCTTCTAAAAATTCTAATTGGCTTCTATAATTTTTGCATTAGAACATGTGTTTTTCCGGTCTATCGTCGATTTCTCTATTTTGCTTCCTCCACTTCCTATCATATTCCACACCTATGCCATCCCTGCATAATTAAAGACAACACAAATATAAAGTAAAGAAAAATAAAAGGAAAATTAAAAACAAAATATAAAAGCACTTGGATTGCTCCCAAGAAGCGCCTTAGTTAACGTCGTGGCTCAACAACTCCAGCTTTCACCACTTTTCTCTCCACTTTGAGCTTTTGAATCGCACCCCTAGTTTATTGTCATTTATTCTACTATGCTTGAGGGGTGGTGGTGTAAAATTCAAGGCACCAAGAAATGGATATTGCATCTTGTATTTCTTGGACCTTAAAGAAGGGATGTGCTTTAACCCTGTTAGCATGGCATACTCTAAGATGAAGCCACCTTGATCGTCCTCCTCAACTTCCTCCATCAACTTGGAGTCCTCAGTCTCCATATTGTCAACCAAGTTCAATGTTGAAAAATGATAAGAGGACAGTTTAAGTCGAATCCCCTCTCAAGCCTTCCTCTTGCTTGACATCCTCCTTTTCAGGTGCACTAGAGTCATTGAGCATGATTTGTTGGATGTCACTTGGGGACTCTCGTATAACTTCTTCAACTTTTGCATCTTGCATTTTTTCAATGTTTGTTGGTTGGAAAACCACTATGACTTCTTCAAAGTTCACCTTGAATCCTTCTTCATCATCATGTCGAGCTTCCTCCCATAAGTCAAGTTGAGTTATGCCCCAATTTTCACTTCTTCTTGTTGTGCTCCTCAAGGTCTCCTCTGCTTTTTCTTTGAGAGAACAATAGCTTTCTTCTTGAGGAGTTGATGATTCCATGTGCATTGAGGGATTGACATTCTTTTCCGCATTAGATTCCCGCTCTAAAAAGGTTTGGAGCATGGCTTCCATGCGCCCACATGTATCGCTTCTTCCCTCATATGTCATGGCTTCATTTCTATCAAGCTTAGGAGCACAAATTCGATCATAACCACTATAATGAGAAGTTAACTCATTTGGGCGTCCACCCTAATGTCTATCATGACCACCACATAATGTGCACCTATACCCATCATAGGAGAAAGAAGGCGCACTCATCTCTCTTCTAGGGGAATATTTGCAATCTTGCCAATAGTGTGGTCCTCCACAATAGAGACATGGATCATTACAATATGGGTTACAACCAACAGACGTCCTTTCATTCCACGATGCCATAATTAAAAATTCAAATAAACAAAAATCCAAAATTAGTTCGAATCAATAAATAACTAATAGCTTATCAAAACTTAATTTTTCGGCAACGACGCCATTTTTGATAAATGTCAAGACTACACTCTTCTTTTACGAGTCGTTGTATCAAATAAATAATCCCGACAGATGTCGGAGTCGAATCCCACAAAGAATTAAGTCGATAATCTAAGATATATAAACTAATTCTTACTAGAAAGCATCATTGTTCAACATTTGAAAAGTAAATTGGGGGAAAAGGGAAAATAGCATCTAATTCTAAATTAAAACTAAGTGGAGGAAATTCCAATTATTGCAATCACAAGTGAGATAGTTAAGAGTATGCTATAGATGAGTTAACAACTAAATTGGGATTTTCTTCAATGCCTTAGATTCAAAATTAGCATAGATAGCAGCGGATAATTCACATTCTCTTGTTTTTCAACCACAAGAATGTTTATGCCCTTGATTTTCTCAAATCTCAAAGCCAATTCAAGTTATCAACCACAAAAGCTTGAGGAAGGACTAAGATATCTCTATCATTGAACTTTAATGGAGTGAAAATGTGGGTTTTGACTATCTCTAGATCAATCCCTCACACCAACACTCCAAATCCTCATTATTATCTTCTCACTCAATTCTCACCTTTCTCTCTCAAGCAAAAGCAAGAAAATTAAAACACAATTCATGTTTGCAACCATCAATTTTAACAATTAAAACTTGGGAGAAGACAATAGATCTATACTTGAAATAAGAATCCAAGAGCAATTTATCAATACCCCATTCAATTTCACAAACCAACCATGAACACACACCTAGTTAGCAAATTAGTTATGCATATTTAAAGAGAGAGAGAGAAGATACCAAGAGGATTCCCCTCAACAATCAGCATATTTGCTTCACAAATTTGCTTCACAAGGTCTTACAACAATTGTGGAATTCCTCCAAAATGGGTTTAAAGAAAAAATAAGATAAAAAGCAAATCATATCACTACAATTCTATGGTGTTTTTTTTCTCTCTAGAATTGAATGTGTGGTGTGTGTTAATGCTCTGTGGTGTACAATTTTGGGTCATAAATATATGTACTTTATTGTGTATAACTTTCCATAATTTTCCTTGGAGGCTTCTAGGAGCTTTGGGAACCTTTTTGGACATTTTTGCCCTTCCATCAGTGAAACTGGGTCACTTGCCCTTCGAATTGCGAACAGTCAGTGCCAACCTGTGAATAACTGGTGCCAACCTGTGAAGCATCGGTGAATAGCCGATTCCAACCTGCGAAGCACCGGTGAATAGTCGATGTCAACCTACGAAGCACCGGTAAATAGTTGATTCCACCTGCAAAGCACGGGTGAATAGCCGGTTCCAATCTGCGAAGCACTGGTGAATAGCCGGTTCCAACATGCAAAGCACCGGTGAATAGCCGGTACAAATAGTTCCACCTATGTTTTGCAAGTCTGGATCCGGTTTTAGCCGATTAAAAGAATGTCTTTAGCATCTCTTTTTGAGTTCAAAAACTCCATTACCTTTTCTTCCTTCATATGCCTATATAGAGAAGAGAAAGGTCATAAAACCTTCCTAAATGAGTTGAAAACCAAGAAAAGCTCATGCTTAAAAGTTGAATGAGTTTGTAGATTACCAACTCATTAACTACTCCCTAGTCTGAGGAGGAAGCTGGTGACCAGGCTTAGGAGTCCGGTAGTGGCTCAAATACTGAGGAGGGTTCTTAGGAGGCCTAGTCCAGAGAGGGTGATGATGAGTCTAGGCCTAAGGAAGAGGTTGCTGAGGATGAAGCTGAACAGACTCCACCTCGAGAGAGTCAAACTATGAGGTGGCATCTGCCCAGTGCTCAGTAGATCTATGAGCAGGGTCTCATTCTCACCTCAAAGCAGCATCCTAGGTGGAGTATTTAGGAGGAATCGCGGATCCTGACTAGTGCACTAAATAAGGTCGAGGAGTTGAAGCAGATTTTTAGCTTCTATAGGTTTGATTAGATGGCTAAAAATCCTGAAAAGTACTATGTCGAGATAGTTTGGGAGTTCTATGCCAACTATTTGTCAATGATGGAGCAGAAAGTAAAAGTTGGGCAGAAATTTACGGAACAGCCTAGGCTCGATAGTTTCGTGGCCCAGGGACGTATGGTTGACATCTCCGAGCGGACCATTGCTCGGATGTTATATGGGCCACAATTCAGAGCTTTGAATGCCACAGTTGAGTTCGACTGCGAGTAGATGCCCTGAAAAGGGTAAAGGAGTTGGGTTGGGAAAAGAGATAGAGCCAAGTGAAATGGATAGTTGGGGTCATAGTAGATGATAAGGAGGAGGTAGAGTGGGTGACCAGTGGTTGGAAGGTCACAAAAGCCTCACTAGTTGTATAGTGAAGGCCTGCTGGAAACTGGTTCACCATAGGTTGCCACCAACGGTCAACGACAACACCCTCAGTACAAATAGGTCATCCTTGGTGGTATGTATCATGTCGAGATACGCCATTAACATTCCAAGGGTGATAGGGGAGGAGATTCAAGACCGGGATATGGGTTGAGCACTATTATCCCATTCTTGAGTCTCGTGTATAGATTGTGCATGGAGGCAGATGTTAGGGTAATTCGGGAGATAGATCGCTAGATCGTAGGCCATAAGACTATGTACATAGGCCGTATACGGGATGACATGAACCCGGTCAGCCGGGTTAAACTACCTACTGCAGTCCCACCACCACAGTCATTCGGGGACGAGCATATTGATATGTCACCACCCGAACGTAGGCCCAAATTGAGACACGAGACAAGGAGCCCGAGAGACCCCAAGTCGACCCATGGCATGAACATACATCTAACTCAATCAATTAAATAGAAGGATTGACATGATAATATTAGCGGAAGTCTGAAATAAGCATAACTTCAGAAATACACACGAATCTTATGTTGAATACATCCCTTTTTGTCTGAAAAGCCTCTAAGTTTGATGAGTTGATGGGACAAGACCCCCAACTAACTCGCTAAAGTTGAAAACTGAAAATACATAAAGAAAACTGGTAAAAAATGGTCCTCGGGAGATGAGGACTCACCAATAGGCGTAGGATGCTAACTCTGAAAGGTTGGCTAAGGACGGGGCTGAATCTGAATGCTGGGGCCTGTATCATGAAACGATACAGCATAGAGTATGCGATCAGTACGAGGAATGTACCGAGTATGCAAGGTAATTAAACCGCTTAAATAAGTAAAATCATTTAAAACATGCATAATATAAAATATAAACAAATAAGAATCTGAGAGTAGGGCTTGCATGCTATTTTTCTGAAATTATGATCTCAACATAACATAATATCATAATTGAATCGATTGAACCAAAGCTAAAATCTGATAATCATAAGTAAAGCTGAATATTGAGTCAAACCTGCTTTAGAACATATATAGATAAGTATATCATGAATGATGAATATGCATAACTGAAATAATGAGGAACAATGGGAGACTCATCTATTAACCGACATACCACGATAGAGCTTACGTGGTCCCAACTATTACACTCAAGTGGGTAGAGCAGTCCAAAGCCTTGCAGGGGCTAAGGACGATACCATGATATCGATATCAAGCTCGTGGCCTAATCGGGGTAGGGGATAGCTCACAAGGG
>JACEIK010002420.1:0-10790 GCA_018107945.1 Datura stramonium
AGCTAGCCAGGCACCAGATGTGCCTCGGCCCACCAGTTAGTAGTCCAGGTCCTTCTAGGGCACCGGGTGCCAGTCATACCCCCCAAGGCGGGGCGTGACAGTGTCAATCTGGTTCGACAACAAAAAGAAAAGACAAAGAAACTGCTCCTTGGGAATGAATCGTAGTATAAAGAAAATTTTGGAGTTCATTCAAAGACTACTATCTAAAAAGGCAATACTACTAACAAGTAATGATGATTTACCCTTAAGAATGACTCACCCAATCTATCATAGGGCCATATCGTGCATCACTTAACAAGTGGGTTATTCAGGCTTCACCCTCTAACAAAAACAATGTATTGTCCTCGATGCCTAAGGTTAAATAAAATGAGGAAGGAATGGGTGAGAGAACTCCTTGATACGAAGGAGGCATCCATTTTACATGCATTTTCCATACTCTCTTTTTCTTTTTTTTTCCTTCTCTCACTGTTTGCCATGTTCCACTCCTATTCCACCCCTGCACAATCAAAAACAACACAAACTTAAAGTAAAACAAAATAAAAGGAAAAAGTAAAAGCACTTGTGTTGCCTCCCAAAAAGCGCCTTAGTTAACGTCGTGGCCCGACGACTTCAACTTCACCACTTTTCTCTCCACTTTGAGATTTTGAATCACACGCCTAGTTTCTTTTCCATTATTCTATTCCACTTAAGGGGTGGTGGTGTAAGCATCAAGGGACCAAGCAATGGATGTTTTATCTTTTGTTTCTTGGCCCTTAAAGGAGGGATGTGCTTTGACCTTGTTGGCAAGGCATACTCTAAGATGAAGCCACCTTGATCTTCCTCTTCAACTTTCTCCATTGACTTGGTCTCCCCAGACTCCATTTTGTCAACCAAGTTCAATGTTGAAAATGATCAGAGGGCGGTTCAAGACGCTCCCATTTCAAGCATTCTTCTTGCTTGACATCCTCCTCTTTAAGTGCACTAGAGTCCAGGACCATGATTTGTTGGATGTCACTGGGGACTCTAGTGTCACTTCTTTAACTTCGGCATCTTGCATTTTGCAATGTTGGTTGGTTGGAACACCTCTATGACTTTGTCACGACCCGAACATATACCCGGATCTTAGACACGGGACAAGGGACCATGAGAGACCCTAAGTCGACCCATGGCGCATGCAAACAACTAATCTCATTCAAATAAGCGGAAAATTTAACATATACAAGTGGAAACGTAAATATAACATAGTACTATAAAGTACTAAGTGTACACATGAGCTGGATACTACACGTTGTCTGAAAGCCTCTAATACATAAGATGGGTTGATGGGATAACATCCCCAACTAACCCGACCAATACTGAAACACAAATAATATGAATGTTTTTCAAATGGTCCTCGGAACATGAGGACTCCACCAGTAATCTGAGAGCATAAGCTGAGATGGACTAAGGATGAGGATGAACCTGAGATCCAGACCCTGTATCATGAAATGATATAGCAATGAAAGTATGACGTCAGTACGTGGAATGTACCTAGTATGCAAGGTAAGTAAAACGGACGTTAAAAGTAAAATAAGCTCATAAATTATCATGGGAGAAGGGCATCATGCTTGTGTCGTACACTTCGTAAGGAAACATAAGGCTCAAGAATTTCAAATCGTTCATAAATCATTCATTATCATAATCGTATGTAAACTTTATCAAAACATAACTTGAGCCAATAACATAAATATAACAATCCATAAAACATGCGAAACAATGGGAGGACTCTTCATAACCGACACCGTCATTGTAGAGCCTTTCATGATGCCCCAACTATCTCACTCAAGTGGGCAGAGCCGACCCTGGCTTGCCAGGAGAGGTCGTGCATTAGGCGTGATATCACATTTAAGGGGATCTTTATCAATACAATATATAACATTAGAACCCAGGGTGTCACGTGGTTATTAGACACCAGCGTAGTCCTTTGAACGTCGTACTGCTCGATGCTAGACACGGCTCCCAAAAATATGCATATAGACTCATACGTAAATCAATAACATCATGTATTAAGATTCATTGGCTAAAATATAACATTTATCATCATTGATCCCCTTTAAAACATGTTTAGCCAAGAATCAAAAGCCCTTTTCATCGGCCAACATCATCAATTGATAAATCATGTAATTCATTATAAATCGTAAATCATTCTTCAACACGTGAGCATTGCCCAATACTTCATCATATTCAATTATTTCAAAATATGCACATAAACATGGGTAACTTGAATTCATGATTTTCCGTCATCAATAAATTCAAAATATTGAATATTCATCCTAAATCTTAACTTTCGTTGAATGGGCAATTTAGATTTAAAAGATTGAAACATGACTTTTAAGAAAATAATATAAGACTTGCCCATCATTTATAATTCCATAATTAAAACTCAATTAAATCATCTCATAAAGAGAAATCACTTTTCATGCATTTGGGTAAAATCCCATAGAACTTGGATAGGAAGATTCATTCACCCATTCTAAAACCCTATATACCTGGAAATGGATTGACTCAAAGGTCCTTGAATACCCACAAAGAAATTGATGGAAACTTGGGGAAGAAGATCTTGAATCTCCCAAAAATCTCTCTAAAGTTAATGCATGAGAATGGGCATGCATAAAGGACTTAACTCATCTTATCACACTAAAAAAATATCCAAAATGACGTAGTTTAGGGTCTAAAAGCGTAAAAAAGTCAAAAATACCCTTAATAAACCTGCCCTGAAAACTGGCCGGATTGAACCCACGGGTGGTACCAACGGGTCGTGGAGACAACCCACGGTCTGTCATGTCTTCTCGTTGAACGCATTGCTGAAGACCCATTCTCGAAATCAAACAACGGACCGTCAGGACGGACCGTCAGGACGGCCCGTCACTACAAAACAACGGGTCATCATTTTCTTCCGTCAAACCCCACTGGAAAAACGTAATCTCCAACAACGGTTACAAACCACGGCTCGTGGTTCCTATTAACGGGTCATTGGGACGCCCGTTGGAAGTCACCTGAAAAACCTAAATCCTTCCCACGACTACTAACGACGGCCCGTTGTTTCCCACAATGAGTCGTCCTACCTCCCATGGTTTAACTTCCAGTCAACCTGATCCTAGTCACGACTGCAAAGGACGGCCCGTTGTATCTAACAACGGGTCCTGAACACTTGAAACCACGACCACCAATGACGACTCGTGGTTACTTACCACGGGTCGTTTTACCTGTCGTCCTACAACTTTTTCCCACTTTCAGCAATTTTGCATTTTAGCTTCCCGGGTCTACTCCTAAGCACTTCCGGGGTATTACAATATCTCCCCCTTGGGAACATTCGTCCTCGAATGTCAGAAAAAAGCATAAACAACAATATGCAATTATCATACTCGAATACTGATTATTTTAACTGAGATTTTCACGAAATGATTACCTCCGAATAGAACCACATATCTGAGATGATTTCATATTTCACATATACATTCATTCACATAAAAGAAACTTGCACACATGAACTAAACATGAAAACTAGATAGAGTCATAAGGCAAAACTGATACTTCAAGTCGGAGGCGAGCCAGTAGAGAACAAATGTGGATATCTAGCCATAATATCTTCTTTGTCTTCCCATGTAGCTCCCTCAACATGCTGATTTCTCCATAAAACGTTAACCGAAGCTACTTCTTTGTTACTCAACTTCCGAACATGACGATCCAAGATTTCAATGGAAATTTCTTCATAACTGAGGATATCTTTTACTCCAATGCTGCCTACAGGGACTACCAAGGCTGGGTCACCCAAACACTTCTTCAAAAGTGACACATGAATGATGGGATGAACTGAAGATAACTCTGATGGCAAGTCCAACTCATATGCCACCTTACTAACTCTTCTCACAACTCAGTAGGGGAAAACATAGTGGGGACTGAGTTTTCCTTTCTTTCCTAACCGCATGACTCCCTTCATGTGAGATACCTTTAGAAATACCCATTCATCCACATCAAACTCCAAATCTATTCTCCTCACATCAGCATACAATTTCTAACGACTTTGAGCAGTTCTCAACCTGTCCCTTACCAACTGGACCTTCACCATCGCCTCGTGAACCGCATCTTGCCCTATCAAAGCTACCTCTCCAACCTCAAACCATTCGATGGGAGATCTACACCTTCTTTTATAGAGGGCCTCAAACGGTGCCATCTGGATACTGGAGTGATAATCGTTATTATAAGCAAACTTGATCAAGGGCAAATGATCATCCCAACTACCTTTAAAATCAATAAAACATGCCCTAAACATATCCTCAAGAGTCTGGATTGTTCATTCCTCCTGGCCATCCGTCTATGGATGGAATGTTGTGCTAAGTTTAATATGAGTCCCAAGTCCCTTCTGAAAAGAACGCCAGAATTGAGAAGTAAACTGAGTACCTCGGTCTGAAACAATAGACAAGGGAACTCCATGAAGTCGAACCAACTCCTGAATATACAACTTAGCATAATCATCCGCTGAATTTGTGGTCTTGATCGGTAAAAAGTGTGCAACCTTAGTTAACCTATCTACCACCACCAAATGGAGTCATAGTGTCGGCGAGTACGAGGTAGGCCTGTAACAAAGTCCATATTTATTTCCTCCCACTTTCAAGTGGGAATGCAAATATCCTGAAGTACACCTCCCATTCTTTGATGCTCGACCTTCACTTGCTGATAATTTGGACATTTAGCTGCGAACTCCGCAATGTCCTTCTTCATACCATCCCACCAATAGATTTCTCGCAAGTCCCAATAAATCTTCATGGATCCCGGATGGATAGAATATCTCATACCATGTTCCTCATGCAATATCTGAACTCTCAAATTATCAACGTCTGGAATACATAGTCGACCCTAGTATCGTAGCACCCCATCTCCCCCTTGGGATAAAACCTCCACCTTTTGACTCTGCACTGCTTCCTCAGCTTTCTCAAAGTCAGATCCTCATCTTTCCTAGATTTGAAATCAACACTAAGGACGATTCTGACCCATTCTTCACAATAACGCCACCATCAGTCGAGTCGATCAATCTAACTCCCACTCTTGCAAGTCTGTGGACATCCTTCACCAACTCCTTCCTTCCCTCCGCCACGTGGGACACACTCTCCATAGAGATCCTACTAAGCACATCCGCAACCACATTAGCCTTGCTCGGATGGTAGAGGACACTCATGTCGTAGTCCTTCAGTAACTCCAACCTCCTCCTTCATCGAAGATTTAGATCCTTCTGTGTGAACACATTTTGCAAGCTCTTGTGATTCGTAAATACATCCATGTGGACCCCATACAAGTAATGCCATAATATCTTCAATGCAAACACCACCGGGGCCAACTCAAGATCATGGGTCGGGTAATTCTATTCATGAACTTTCAGCTGTCTCAAGGAATATGCTATTACCTTCCCACGCTGCATCAACACACATCCCATTCCGACTCTCGAAGCATCACAATATACAACAAAGCCATCAGTACCCTCGGGTAAAGTCAACACCAGTGCTGAAGTGAGTCGGGTCTTCAATTCCTAGAAGCTTTTCTCACAATCCTTTGACCATTGGAACTTTATCTTTTTCTGAGTTAACTTAGTGAAAGGTGTCGCAATAGATGAGAAACCCTTCTTTGGTAGTAGCCTGCTAAGCCCAAGAAACTCCGAATTGCTAAAGGATTCACCAGTCTGGGCCAATTCTTCACGCCTCGGTCTTTTGGGAATCTACCCTTATGCCTTCTCTTGATACCACATGACCCAAAAATGCCACCGAGTTTAGCCAAAATTCGCACTTACTGAACTTTGCATATAGTTGACGGTCCTTGAGGGTCTGAAGTACTACTCTCAGGTGAGCGGCATGCTCCTCCACACTCCGTAAGTATATCAAGATGTCATCACTGAACACAATCACGAACATGTCAAAATATGCCTTGAACACCCTATTCATTAGATCCATAAAAGCTGTAGGGGCATTGGTTAGTCTGAAAGATATAACAACAAATTCGTAGTGACCATACCGAATCCTGAAAGCAGTCTTTGGGATGTCCTCTCCCGAACCCTGAGTAGGTGATACCCGAACCTGAGATCAATCTTGGAGAAGCACTTGGCACCTTAAAGCTGGTCAAACAAATCATCGATCCTGAGTAAGGGGTACCTGTTCTTGATGGTAACCTTATTCAACTGTCGATAGTCAATACACATGTGAATGGAACCGTCCTTCTTTTGAACAAACAGAATTGGTGCACCCCATGGAGACTGGCTCGATCTAATGAAGCCCTTATCCAACAGATCCTTTAACTTATCCTTCAACTCTCTTAGTTCTTCTGGGGCTATCCTGTTGGGAGGAATAGAGATAGGATGCGTATCAGGTAATAGATCAATACCGAATCAATTTCCCTCTCCGAAGGAACACCGGGAAAATCATAAGGAAACACCTCCGGATATTCGCACACCACCAGAACTAACTGAATAGCTGAGGTCTCGGAATCCACAGCCTTAACCCTAACTAGGTGGTACATGCAACATTTAGAGATCATCTTCCTTCCTTAAATAGGAAATAAACCGACCTGCTGGAACTGCCAAACTACCCTTCCACTCCAACACTGACTCACCCAGAAAACCAAATTCCACTATACTGGTCCTACAATTAATCGAAGCATAACATGAAAACAACCAATCCATGCCAAGAATAATGTCAAAGTTAGTCATGGCTAACTCTACGAGGTGTGTGGAGGTAATCTTATGCAACACAGTGACCGGGCATTCTCTATATACTCGTCTAGATATGATTAAATCACCAACAGGGGTCGAAACTGAAAACGGTTCTAACAAGGCCTCTGGACTAACTCCAAGGCTACTAGCAATGTAAGGAGTCACGAAAGACAAGGTAGCTCTCGGATCCAGCAAGGCATAAACATCAATATGAAATACAAGCAACATATCAGTGACCACGTCCGGTGAAGTCTCCTGCTCCTGGCACGAGGCAAAGGCATAGAATCGGTTCTGGCGTTGTCCGCCACCTCCACTAGTCGATTCTCCTTGCGGATCGGAACGAGCTGGAGCTACTGCGGTCTTGGTGGTTTGTGCACGGGTCTATCATCACCTTGTCTAGAATATGGGCACGCTCGACGCATATGCCCAGACCTACCACACCCATAGCAAACATCTAAACCGAGTAAGCACTCCCCAACATGACTCTGGCCGCACTTCCCGAAGGCTGGAGAGATATACTCTAACTGGGTGCCCTTGTGATGCCTTGACCCTGAAGCCCTGCTCTTCTGATCACCCCTAGACCTGGATGGAACACTAGGTTATGACGGTGTTGGGGCTAGTGATCTCTACTAAAACTGTTAACGGTAGCCACCGTCGTACCTTTAATGTGAAAACCCATGGTTGTCCGTCCGAACCATCTTTACCTCCCTCTCCCTCGCATGAGCTGCCTCCATCTATTGGGAATACAATACTATGCGAGGAAAGTACATATCTTGGTGAAGAATGGCATTCCTACAATCATTGTCTAAATAACCGGACACACTATGAACAAATTGACTCACTCGCGCCCTCTGATCCAACACTAACTCTGGGGCGAACTTTGACAGAAGAGTGAACTCAAGCGAATACTCCAACACTCTCATCTTTCCCTGCTTGAGGTTCATAAACTCAGCTGCTTTCAACTCTCTCATCTCCCGAGGGAAGAACCTGTCGAGAAAAGCCATGTGGAACTCATCCCAATTGATAGGGCCTGCTTCCGCTACCCTGGTCTCCTTCCATTGCTTGTACCAAATATGTGCGACCTCTTTTTTAGATGATAAGAGGCCAAATCCACACACTCCCCATTTTTCATCCCCATAACCTGAGTGACCTTCAAGATCCCTTCAATGAATTCGTGTGGATCCTCGTCCACCTTTGATCCCGTGAACTCAGGAGGGTTCATCCTCAAGAAGTCTCTAATCCGAGCAGCCGCTACATTGCCATTCTGTGGAACCTGCATAATAGCCTGCTGGTTGACCTGAGCGGTCAAGGCCTGCACCAACATCTGAATAGCTGCCCGAAACTCAACATGGACAGCTGGCTCTGGTGCTTGGAGCTCTTGAACAGGTAGGGCTTGCTGATGCCCATGGTCACTGTCATCTCCGTGGCCTTCATCATTTCCATTCCTCCTTCCGTTCATTCTTCTAGGAGCCATAATTCTGTAATCGTGAATCGCACAAATTAGAAGGATGTAAAGGCTTTTCACTGCACGACATAAAACATTAAAGGAGGGACCATTTCCTAAATGTCTAGTAGCCTCTTCGTCATAAGTGTAGCGCGCTTCACACCCATGAAAAATACTCTACCTAACGTGACTTTCAGACACCCTAGGACACTTCAAACCTATTGCTCTGAAACCAAGTTTGTCATGACCCAAACGTACACCCGGATCTTAGACACGGGAAAAAGGACCACGAGAGACCCTAAGTCGACCCATGGCACATGCATACAACTAATCTCATTCAAATAAGCGGAAAATTTAACATATACAAGTGGAAACGTAAATATAACATAATACAAGAAAGTACTAAGCGTACACATGAGCTGGATACTACATGTTGTTTGAAATCCTCTAATACATAAGATGGGTTGATGGGACAACATCCCCAACTAACCCGACCAATACTGAAACACAAATAATATGAAAGTCTATCAAACGGTCCTCGGAACATGAGGACTCCACCAGTAATCTGAGAGCGTAAGCTAAGATGGACTAAGGATGAGGATGAACCTGAGATCCGGACCCTATATCGTGAAATGATACATCATAGAAAGTATGCGGTCAGTACATGAAATGTACCAAGTATGCAAGGTAATTAAAACAGACGTTAAAAGTAAAATAAACTCATAAATAATCATGGGAGAAGGGCATCATGCTTGTGTCATAAACTTCATAAGGAAACATAAGGCTCAAGACTTTCAAATCATTCATAAATCATTCATTATCATAATCGTATGTAAACTTAATCAAAACATAACTTGAACTAATAACATAAATATAACAATGCATAAAACATGCGGAACAATGGGAGGACTCATCATAAATGACACCATCATGGTAGTGCCTTTAATTATGCCCCAACTATCTCACTAAAGTGGGCAGAGCCGACCCTGGCTTGCCAGGCAAGGTCGTGCATTAGGCGTGATATCACATTTGAGGGTATGCGTATCAATACAATATATAACATTAGAACCCACGGTTGCACGTGATTATTAGACACCAGCATAGTCCTTTGAATGCCGAGCTGCTTAGAGGTCCTTGAATACCCACAAAAAAATTGATGGAAACTTGGGGAAGAAGACCTTGAATCTCCAAAAAATATCTCTAAAGTTCTTGCATGAGAATGGGCATGCATAAAGGACTTAACTCATCTTATCACACTCAGAAAATATCCAAAACGACGTAATTTAGGGTTTAAAAGTATGAAAAAGTCAAAATTACCCTTAATGAACCTACCCTGAAAACTGGTCGGATGGAACCTGTACCAATGGGTCATGGAGACCACCCACGGGTGGTACCAACCGATCGTGGAGACCACCCACGGTTCATCCTGTCTTCTCGTTGAAAGCACTACTAAAGACCCATTCTTAGAATAAAACAACGGACCGTCAAGATGGCCCGTCACTACAAAACAACGGGTCATCATTTCCTTCCGTCAAACCCCACTGGAAAAACTTAATCTCCAACAACGATTACAGACCATGGCTCGTGGTTCCTATTAACGGGTCATTGGGACGCCCGTTGGAAGTCACCTGAAAAACCTTACTCCTTCCCACGACTGCTAACAATGGCACATTGTTTCCTATAACGAGTCGTCCTACCTCCCGTGGTTTACACTTCTAGTCAACCTGATCCTAGCCATGACTGCAAAGGACGGCCAGTTGTATCTCACAATGGGTCGTCGTACCAACCATTGTTTACACTGCCACTTAAAACCACGACCACCAACGACAGCTCGTGGTTACTTACCACGGTTCGTTTTACCTGTCGTCCTACAACTTTTCCTCACTTTCAGCAGTTTTGCATTTTAGCTTCCCGGGTCTACTCCTAAGCACTTCCCGGGTAATACAGACTTCTTCAAAGTTCACCTTGACTCCTTCTTCATCATCATTTTGAGCTTCCTCCCATGAGTCAAGTTGAGTTATGTCCCATTGTTCACTTCTTCTTGTTATGCTCCTCAATGTATCCTTCGCTTCTTCTTTTAGAGATACATCTTTCTTGTTGTAGAGTTGATGATTCCATGGGCATGGAGGGGTTGGTATTATTTTCCGCATTGGGCTCCCGCTCAAAAAGAGCTTGGAGCATTTCTTCCATGCGCTCACATGTATTTCTCCTTCCCTCATTTTCCATGGCTTCATTCCTTTCAAACTTAGGAGCACAACTTCTATAATAACCATTATAGCGAGAAGTGAAACCATTTGGGCATCCATCAAAATACCTCCCATGACTACCACATAATGTGCATCCATATCTATCATAGGAAGGAGAATGTGCACTCATCTCTCTTCTAGGGGCATATTTGCAATCTTGCCAATAGTGTGGTTATTGAGCCCGCAAGTGTACGGGTCGTACATGTAATATAGTAGCCCTTTTTAAGAACCGGAATGTCGAACCCACAGGGACTGGTTCAGCAAATTATCAAGTTCAAGTGTTATTTAAGAAGTCAGTTTTAGAAGTTTTCGATAAATTATAATTAAATCTTAGTGGTGACACGAAATAATCTGGAAGCAATACAAAACAAAACTAGAGTTAAGG